>JASSUY010031628.1:0-63158 GCA_032466535.1 Forpus xanthops | reverse complement strand
AAAAGCTTTGATTATACTTTTTACGCTCATAAGTTTTATTATTGGTTGTCCCTACACTTGTTGAATTTTTCATTATAATTTTCAAAGCAAGATAATCCATATTGCAAGCAGGATTTCAAATTAGTCTGAAAAACTGATTTACATAAAGACCTTTACAGAGTGTTTGCTCACATCAGAAAGCAAACATAAAACTACTATAAACACATTAAAATAAGTTCATTTTCTGAATCAATCTCACTAATTTTTTTTTTTTTTTTTTGCAACATTGACACAGTCCTCTGGCTGAGAGTTTCCATTTCTGTTATTGTTCTATAATAATATAAAAAAGACATTATCTCTCACTATTGGAAAAATGGATCAGAAATCTCTCTTCTTGAACTACACTGTATGTCAAGTACGCAGTCCTCAGCCAATGCACTGATACATATCTTAGGTATGAAGTTTAAAACCAGCATTGGTTAGAAAGCATAGACATTGCCTCTACTGAAATGTTACGTGCACAAATTTAGAGTTTTGTTTAGCATTTTGGGATTATTGCTAAACACTCAGTAATGACATCTTCTTACCATACACATTTCTGCTGAAAAAAAAAAAAAATCACACCCTAAAATATGGACTTAAACTCCAAAAAAATTACCTAATTTAAGGATCATAATGACTTTACTGAAATAAAATTTTATGAACCAGAAATCAAATATACACCTTTTAGCTCCCAAATTAGAAGTTTGGGGCTTTAATTAAATTAGTCTTTCTCATGATAGAGAAATTGACATATCCAATAGTGACATTTCCCATGACACTGTTTCACTTTATCTCCCCATTTGAAGATGCAGTGTTACTGCCCACTTCCCAGACAATATTAGTGTATCCTATTAGAGGAGTCTTATCTGATAAAATTCCCAAAATTTATTGTGGATAAAACTTCCTGTGATATTGCAGAGTGCTAAAATATATTTCATTTTTAAACTCGCAGATTCAGTTTACTTTTATGCCAAAAAAAATATAGCAAAGGACAAGAGCTTTCCTATTTCTCATTGAATAAGAATTGTTAGTGCTTATAAACTCCATATGTACTTCTATATCAGCTTCTACACTGCTGGAGAAATTGTTACCTCATCAATCTTGCAATCCACCTAGTGATTGCCAGGAAGTGCTGTAGAGCACTGTCCAATTTCTTGTCAAGTCTGTAATAAATATCTGGTGAGGGAAACAGAAAAAAAACTCTGTTTTCCTTAGACTATAATTCTGCCTTCCTATTATTTTGTATATATATAAATATATATATGCATATATATAAAGTATGTATCACATATATACATATATATGAGTGTATAATATGTAGAGAGTATATAATAAGTGCATGTACATATATATGGTTTCTATGTATATATACTTTGATGGAAAGGTTCTTAGAAAAGTATGTTGCATTAGGAGGCTTTGCAGTGCTAACTCCCATCTTCTTCTTGGTTGAAGCCCGTAATATATAAAATATATTAATATACATATTGCATTAAATGTTATTTTACTATTCGTATTAATAGTATACATGTTATTCATAGTATACAGATTTATATAGTTCATATTTGATTTACTTGCATATACAACAAATCTGACACAGGTTACCTTCATCTCAGACAAGACTGCTCGGAATCCATTACTGTCTAACTTAGTTTGTGCATTAACTGCTAATTACAGCAGAAGATAACACTGAAGAGGGTAGCAGAGGGAGCATCAGGCAGTAGTGCATTTTCAAAGGAATACTGAATCTAGTGAGTCATTAATAATTATAAGAATTTTAGACAATACAGGAGAGCTCTAACCTTGAAAAACAAACAAAAGATCATCCAAATTCAGACACCATTTAATGAAGCCAGTTAAAAATAAAGAAAATTCTGATATTATTGTAATTAAGAAAACTACAACAAAATCTTAACAGTAGTTATGTTACTGATGCAACATCTGTCAAATAATGCAACTTGTTAGGGGATTAGCGGGATCTCATTTCCTGGGCATTGTTCCAGCATTCTTGAAGAATATCACCCTCTACTATCATGGATTTTATTCTTAAGTCTTGCTCCTCTGAATCACTCCATCTTTCTGAGAGTTTGCTGTGAACTCTCAAGAGTAGGGAAACATAGTGACATTCTTTGTTTCTTGCATTGGTTAGCGGAAGTACTCAATAAACTTATTCTTCCTCTCCCTTGTTATCTGTAGAATTCAAAATGCTTATTTCTGCTTTCTTCAAAAAGTGTGTGCATATTGCATATTACATCACAAAAGGAAACCCACATGAGAATGTCCACATTTTGTATAAACCTTTCAAAATAGTCAATCTTAAAAAAAAATAAATCTGTGTATCAATTAAATTGTTAGCTATCTCAAATAACAGGTATATATGAAATCCAATCAGAAAAATGAGATTTGAATTCTATCGGAGACTTTCTGGAAATACAGCAGGATTGATTTAAATTTTTTTAGTTATTTGCTATTCTGTATTTATAAAACATAATTGCAAAAATTAAAGGTCTTTTACTGATAAGAAACCCAGCATATGACTGTGTGGGAAGGAAATCTCAGATACAGAACTATGAAATCAACTAATACATTCACGCAAAAGCTCAGTCAGAGCATTCTGTGTGATGAAACCATCAGTTGCTGCATAAACAAAAAAGGAAAGAATACAGGACTTAGTCCTATGCAGGAAATGATTTTTTTTAAGTAACCAAATGAAGTATTAGAAGCTATGTCATAATTATTTCCTGAAATTTAAGATCAGTGTACTTCAGAACTGAATAATTTTCTTTCTGTAAGACTAATTAGAGGAGACAGGCCCGGAACATTTTTATCTTAATTTAATGTGCTGATAACTGAAACAATCTATATTGCTAACTAATTTAATTTATCAGTGTGCATGTTGAACAGTGTATTAGATGACAAAAAAACCTTTGGTATCTAATTCACAATTATCCAACGCAAAGACTGAAGAGAATAATTCTTGTTCAGAGAGATAATAGTTATTGCCTTTCTATTCTAAAGGTTACGCCTCTGCCTCATTGATTTCTGTGCTTTAACCAAGATTAAATGATCTGCATAATACCATAAGAAAGATTTCTGGACAACAGCCCAGGTCTTGCAACTCCACCATCCCTGTTCTTATCAGAAACCAGCCTTTGCTCCCTAACTAGATTTTAGCCCATAACTTTTTCCTTCTGTACTCTCTCATTTCATACATTGATTCTAGTTAGGTGACTGCTCCTGTGCCTTTTAGTGCATTTACTACTCTTGATCCTGAATTATTTTTGCCAGCAGAACAGATTATTTGCATGTTTTTAATCTGAGTGAATTGGCACTAGACCAACATATCTGAACTATGGTAAAAAATTGGTTCAGACGAAGACTGAAAAAAGGCTAACAAACACAAAGTGAAAGCTTTCTGACAAATAGACAAAGCAATAACTGTCTTTCTCCAGGTAGCTATAATTAGCAAGAGGAGAGCTAATGATTATACGTCATGCTGGTGACCTTTTGTTTCAGCATTTGAAAACACACACACAAAAGCTGCTCAGCAGATAGCGTGTTAAAAAGACCCTCCTTCTCCCCACCCCCTTATTGCCATAATCTGTCATAAATTGTCATCTCTCAAGAGAATAGCTGCTTGGCAGCAACACTACACCTTCAAATAATACATCAAAGCAAGGTTTTTCACTTACAGCCACTATTCTGTTTCCAAGTTGATGAGTTGAAGCTCTAATTTCTTATTAATTAAAGATTTCAATAGGCATCTTAGGTAGCAATGAATGGGAGAGAAGGGAATTGTGACAGGAAAGATGTCTCATGTAAAAAAATTGTTAAAGTGTGAAATACAAAACATGACTAAAGTACTGCTGTGGAATCTGCAGATAGAAAGAAAGACTTTCATTACCTGCTGACATTGTGACTTCTGTCTTACTTGTCTGGATAACAAATGTTACATGCAGGGAATACAAGTTCACCAGTTGTTTTCATGTTATGATTTCATGGAGCGGGGAATGTGTAATAGAGATAACACCAAATACACAAAGAAAATAGAAGGCCACCCATGGAAACTTTAGTCGTTGGTTATAAAATGAAAAAGTGCTTCATAAATGATCCTAAGAATATATTAAAGAAATAATTGCAGGAAAGTATGCATTAACTTTGAACAGCTTTTTCAAATATGAAATACACTAGCAAGATCATAGCATGTACATTTTCTCTGCTTGGTTTTCAAGCTGACATTGAAAACTAAGCAATACTTAATATCTGTAAAAAAACAAAACAAAAAAAAATTATTTTTATTTTTAAATATTTTTATTCCATTGGAGATAAATACACTTAAATGAGTTTTTATTAATGACACTAGGCACAGATCCTCCCAATAGATTAAATTCTCAAAGTAGTCATTTAATAACACAAGACTGTCACATTTTTAAAAGCATTCCTGTGGCTCAGAAATGTAATAGAGAAGCAAGATATTAAAAGAGAAAAAAATAAAAATAAAAAAATTACCAAAAGTGTTTAGATATTTTTGTCAATTTTTGTTTTGAAAAATTTCATAAGGAGGATGTTTTCTTTTCTGAAACCAGGATATTTTTCTGACTGAGAGAGCCTGAAGAGAGCAGGAGTAAGGACAGGTTGAATCTGCCTTGTAAGACGTAGGTGCTCGTCAGAGAATCTCCTCTGGCTTGAGTGTAGGGCCTGAGAAAGCAAGGCACTCCCAAGGCAATTACTTGGACATCTACATTGCAAGAAGAAGGGACATGAATAAGAAAACCAGATGAAAGGGAAGTCTCAAAGAAGCAGAAGACATGAATCTCATGGGAAAAACCAGGGAAGAGCAGATTTCAGGTGGGCTGCTGAAGAAAGCAGGCTGTGACAATGAGGATCAAGCACTGGTAAGAGTCACAGAACTTGGAAATGTTCTGGAAGGTACTGATAGCTCCTTCTTTATGAGACACAGTAGCTTATGATGGCTGACTGATATATTCTATTGTCATTCATTGTCATTGTTTCAAACATCTCTGACAATGTGCGGCTCAAAAAAAAAACACCTGCCCTACACAGAATAGAGACAGCGAGACTGGTGCGGAAGACAGCAGAGGAAAGAGAGAATGAGAAGGAGAGAGTGTAGGAACTTAAGGGTTTGTGACTCCATGGTTCAACATAATCCTGTGCACACACAAAAAAGATAATAGAAAATACTTCAAGGTTGGAAATGTATTCACTGAGGAAATAATATTTTAAGGGTTATTAATCACATTGGTTTTAAAGCAAGTGAACTGAAGATATGAATGCATCTGTAGAAACTGCCAGGAAAGTCTTTTGTCATGGCTTTTAAGCTCTAACTCCACTGTAACTGTCACTTTTTGCATGCATACAATTTTAATTTCATCTCAGGACAACATGCAAATGATAAAAAAGTAATTTTAAATTATATACATTAATCTCAACAGAATAATGACATTTTCATTGAGCTTAGTATGCTACAAAAACTTAGATATAGATAACATGGGAAGTTTATGAAGGTTGCTGATTTTTCAGATATGAGAGTTAGCTGAAAAGCAGATTGTGGAAAATTATGGTCATTTTATGATGTATGCATTATTAGATGTAGCTCAGGCAGCAGACCTGAGGTTGCCTGTGTGGTACAATTTGACTGGTGTGAAAGCTAATTTAGGGCAGTGTTCTCAAAGTGTGGTTTCAATTTTAAAGCTCAACAGGGACATAGGATGTTATTGGTTATTGTCTTGCCTACATGACATGAAGGCAACTGTATACAATTAAAATACTTCCAGGAAGCATCAGAAGACTGCTGAGCACACTGTGGATCTTTTGAATCTTTTAGAGCTTCAAAACACAAAAACCTGTGGAAAACAGTCTAGTGTTTAAAATGGCGTGCATTAAAAAGGAAAAAATACTAAAAAGAGAAACCACTTTTGTAATTGTGCCTTTGTATTTGTTACTGAATTTTATTTTAGGGCAAGAAGATAAATTTGATAAAATTACCACTTTATTATTTAAATTAGTAGAGTGCAAGGAGTGCAAGTTTAAATAATTTTTCATTGTAAAGTTTCCTGAGCTTATAATGTTCACAAGACTGGTTATTTCAGTCTCTAGTGTACCTCCATCAATCCTACTCATCTGTCTTTCTCTGAGTTTTATACACAAAAGTTCTTCATCACACAGTATCTACTGCATGCATATTTCCTCATTAAAAGGTGAAATGTGTACAGCTTCATATAGGCAAAGATTTAAATAATGGAATATATACAAACACAGCAAACCCACTCAAATTTCAAATACTTTTAGGTGCGCTAAACATTCCTTATGTTTCCAAACATCTGCATCTGCAAATCTGCAAATGTATTGTAAGGGAAAGAGGAACAGAGTTATTTCCTGGCAAAGTTCATTAAGAAGTCTAAATATAAATTATGCCTTGTGTCTTGTTTTTATAACTGTCTGTGTAAACACTAGAATAAAGTGTAATGTTTTCTTTGACAGACTGAAGTTTCTTTTTCACTTTGTGGCAGGTTAACTATTTTCCTGAAATACAAGGATGTGATTCAGTGACATCCTTTATTTATCACTGTAGCCTTCTAATTACTAGAAATATGAGGAGTTTAAAAAGATAATCTAAAGTGAGGTGACAGATAAAAATATTTTTGTGTGAAAACCAGGCATAGAAGAGAAGAAGGGATTAACTTTGAAAAAATGCTGTATCTATAGGTGACATTAAGGAGAAAAAAATTAGCAGCAGGAACAGCAATTGCTGAAGGATGAAGACAATATTGTTAAATAGAAAATCAATGGCAACATTCGCACAAGAAGTGACTTATATTACATCCTGTAATTGAACCTGTAAGCCTAATTGACACTCGGTAAGTCTGTCCTTTCCAGTTTTCCTTTCTAGTCTATTTCTGTGTTAAAAAATTACAAGTCCAAGATAACACATTATCTGATATTCTAAAAAGTTATGATCACATGCATCTATTTTCTTGCGTTCCAAAGGGCTCTGTGCCCATTTGAAAGAAAGGGTTGTAACTTGAGTAGGTCAATATGAAATAAATTTTGGCGAAGACAAGGCAGAGAGTGAACTTAATGAATTAGGGTCAACTTGGGAAAGGCTTCAGTTAACCCATTTGTCATCACTGAAAGTTTATAAACCCCTGTTCCGGTATCAGCCTGAGTCAGGTACCAAAACACACTATACATTACATGGAAAGAGTTAAGTGTCTGATAATAAAGTTAATGACCACTAGTACACAAAACAGCTCAATAGTAATACCCTAAATTAACAGGAACTAATGAAGGGAGGTTGTATTGTAACTCCCTCCTACCCTGAATCTTCAGGCAATACATTTCCATACAGAGCAGTGGCAGGTCATAGAATCATAGAACCATAGAATAGTTAGGACTGGAAAGGACATTAAGATCATTTAGTTCCAATCCCCCTGCCATGGGCAGGAATGCCTCCGACTAAACCATGTCACTCAAACGCAACGTCCAACCCAGCCTTGAACACCACCAACAATGAAGCATTCATAACCTCCCTGGGCAACTCATTCCAGTGCCTCACCACCCTCACAGTAAAGAATTTCTTCCTCAGATCCAACATAAACTTCCAACACTTTCATGTCCTTTTTATGTTGAGGACACCAGAACTGCACACAATACTCCAAGTGAGGTCTCACCAGAGCAGAGAAGAGGTACAGGATCACCTCCCTCATTCTGCTGGTCATGCTCCTTTTGATGCAGCCCAGGCTATGGTTGCCTTTCTGGGCTGCAAGAACACTCTGCCAGCTCATGTTCATTCTCTCATCAACCAACACCCCCAAGTCCTTCTCCACAGGGTTGCTCTCAATCTCTTCTCTGCCCAACCTGTAGCTGTGCCTGGAACTGCTCTGACCCAGGTGTAGGACCTTGCACTTAGCATGGTTAAACTTCATCAGGTTGGCATCAGCCCACCTCACAAGCGTGTCAAGATGCCTCTGGATGGCATTCCTTCCCTCCAACTTATCAACCAAGCCACACAGCTTGGTGTCATCAGCAAACTTGCTGAGGGTGCACTCAATCCCACTGTTCATGTCACTGACAAATACATTGAACAAGACCGGTTCCAACACCGATCCCTGAGGGACACCACTCATAAACATCTAGAAGACCTGGAAGCAGAGAGAGTCATGAGGCTGCTGGCTGCATTTCACATTGGAATTGATATGAACTTAAAATACAATGCAAGCCATATCAAAATGGCAAATCACAAAAAAGCCAGCTTTTCACATCCCCTCTTGACATTCACCAATCACATTTCAACCCTGCTGTTAGTTACAGTGAGTAGAGAGTATGCACGTGGTTGGGAGCCAAAGAACATCCTCCTAAGCTCCTGCAGGGAAGTCATCAGCCTGGCTTTCTGATACTACAAAAGCTAAGAAACAGCATCAGCACCACAGTTCATTTACTGACATTATAGGTTATAAATACTTATATTGCTACATAAAGCTGACAAAAAGCCCTATTAAGAAACTATTAAAAATAAATGAGTACTTAGAAATGCCAATATGAGATCAGATTCTACAAAACTTTTTTTTTTAATCTTGTCTGTGAAAGGCTACACTTATATGTCTCTTCTATGTCTTTTGAAAGCCAGAAAGAAGCTTTCCTTTACAGCCAAGTTTACCAAAGTAAAATGACAGTACTTAACACATTTAGTGGAATTCTGTAGAAATTTTAAAGACACCTCCCTCAGAAAATAGAAATTCTGAGGAAGTCAGAAAATTCAAAAAATAAAAAATAAGAGAAGACAAAACAAACACAAAATAATAAACACAAAAAATAGTATCAAAACTGTTTGGATTCAGTTTCAAAACCAGAAAGCATTCAAAATATGACCAGTAAACCACAAGATCCATTCTCATATTAGGTCACCAAACACAGTCCCAAATAGATTTAAATTTTTGCAAGGACTTAGATTATCAAGCATCCTTGTGGACAGTAAACCAGATAATCCAAGAATTTCTGCATTGTAGCTGCATCTACATCCTGAAAACCTTCAACACTGAGACTACACTTTCCCAGGGATGGGTTTAAGCTGTTTTCCTTTCATCCATGCTGGACCATGTGGGATCATTACAGTAGGCACCAAATTTCATTTAGGCAGTAGAACCACAGGCAGCATTACAGGACAACTGCCTGAGCTGGACACAGCTACGGCAGAACCCGCTGCCCAACTCAATGTATTTACAGAGGGAGTGAAAAACAACAAAAGCACCCTACCTCTACCTTTAGATATTCTTGCAAAACAGAAATTTCCTGCAATGATGAATGTTGCTCAGTAGCAGACAGCGGTCAATATGTGCTTACTATACTGAGCCAAACTCATACTTGAGGTAACTAAATTTTGAACAAATTAAAGACCAGTCTAGGTACTCAGACCTCAGATTTCTTCTTTTCTCAATTTAAGTGAGAGTGAGCTTCACTCATTTAAATTAACTCCTTGTTTACTCATCAAGTCATGAGACTGGGGGGAGAGGGGAAAAGGCGCAAATGTCTCTACAACTTTGCAATTTGATCATATCCAGCTACTTAGTATCCTCCACCCTCTTTAATTAAGACTGCACTTTTCCCTCACTAAAGCAACTTCAGTTTTCCACTGCACTATCATCTCAACCTGACTGAATGCAGAAAAACATACCTGAAATTTTTCAATAGAGATAGTTTGAATTATACAAGTGCCACAACTGTCTCAGACTTGGGTGTGGGTTCTGCATGACTCAATAAATGAATTATTAGAAATAAATATAAACTTAAAACCTGATAATATCTCAATAAATGAAACAATAATATGCCATTTTACTGTCCTAGTGCTAGGAGCTGTAACTGTTCATCCATGAAGACAGAGAGTGCTGTGAAAGATCTTGATGGGAGCACACATTTCCATGTTCTTTTGTACACACAAAAACTTTGTTACATGGGGCTACAGATGATAGAAGCACCAATATTTTATCTTTTGGTCTCCACAAAGCAGCAGTTGCCACCACACCAGTATTCCTATGAGAAACGGAAGGAATTACATTAGTCAGCTGTTTTGGTTGCACAGGTATACTGAATAGCCCAGTTCCTAAATGCTAAGGACATTTACAGATCTACAGTTAAAGCTTCAGTTTCCATGGTTAAGGCCTTAATGGAGTTGAGAGTGCTTCTGCCACCTGTGATTCACTCAAGAAAATGTGCTCTGGACTACTATGGTGTAAATCTTATCTGTACACCTTACATCCTTCTACAGCTATAGCACCTGCCTCTGCATTGCAACACAAGAATTTCCATATAGTAAAGCAGGATTTGTAATTGCCACTCTCTTTTATTTAAAATTTCCCCATGGCATCATAGTGAGGTTTGTTTGTGGGTAAGGACTTCTTTCTGTGTGTCTGCTTTTGTATGTTTGGGGTTGTTTTGTTTTTGTTTTACTGTATCATCTACCTTTCATCTCTTACACCACAACGCTTTAAAGACTTAAGGCCTGTGCCTTCATCAGGGTGAAGGCTTGATTTTCATTCACTGTGTTTATTTTGTCTAAATGATACTGGTGGTCAACTCACAGAAATAGACAGAAATCTCAGATGGAAAAGTCTTTTATGTAGCTCTCCAACTAACAGATGCCAGAAAATGTGACATTTGAATCAAAAGGCACACCAGACTTCCCAATTACTTTATGTCAAAGTAAAAGCAAGTAAGGCACTGACATTTATGATTAATAAAGAAAAAAAGATACTGTGATGCTTATATTTCAGTGGGGGATTACAGCTGTGCCAAGCTTTTTCTAATAGAACTCCAATCAACTACTAAAGTTGAGATAGCTGCAAGTTGAAGCATCAATGGAATCTGGCATTCTACAGGCTTCTCTTTTTTTCCATGATATACTATATTCTTGCATTCTTTCCTAAAGCATGAATAAAAATAAGCAATTCTCTTCATGCATTTACCCTGGAATTTACATAGGTCATTTGTATTTAAGAAAGCCCAGAAAACAAAGTGAAAAAGTATCCTCCTTGGACTGCTGGCCTTTCAAAGGCTATAATAGTGTCATTTAAAAAGTTGTCTTTCCAAGGGACATTAAATGATTACATTATTTCAGCTTCCATTTTTATGAAGTAAACTTCTGGTTCTTCTGCTGGTCTTGAATTACCCTCATTTTACTACATACAATAATTGTTTCCTTTAGTATTCCAGGCCAATCTTAAAAAGAACTTTCACAGCAGTCCACTAGCCTTCAAATACTCTACAGAAACATAAACGGCAATCTATTTAAGGAAGTGTTTTTCTAACACCAGAGAGAAGTATTTGGGCTTTGGATAGGATGCAAAATTACCACTCAAGTCACTGAAAGAAGTGTTTGGATGATAAACCAAGACCGAGAGTGACATACCACAATCTTTTCCTATTTACACTGGATAAAAACAGGGCACTGGAGACTGACCAAGCAAATATAAAAAGAGTTCTTTTTTTTTCTAGCAACAGGCTTCCAACAGTCTATCCAAGTCTCCCACCCTCTTTAATGCAATTAATCATCCTGAATGATGTGGTACCTGGTAGGTTTTTTTTCCCCCCTCTTCACTCATCCCTCAGGGCAAACTCCTTTAAAGAAAACAGTCCACCCCATGAAGGTTCATAGCTGTTCTTCGCTCCTTTTCTACTGAAGTTTTGAGGTCATTCTTGCAGGAAGAAAAAAAAGCTGCTGAACGTCTCTGTATATTGCAGTTTATCTTTCTATCAACCAGGCCAGTGACTAACATGCCTGATATTTTTGCATTTGTTGAATCCTGAAGAATATTTTCAGGTCATCCTTGTCCCATACAGTATTTTGCTTTCCCCTTTCAAAGCTACAGCATTCTCCACCCCCCTATACAACTGCTGTACTCCTCCATTTTCCGGGATGTTGGATAGGAGCATATTTGCCTGGATAATTTTCATACCCTGCTGCTAAAGCATAACCCCTGAATCTCAGTTTTCTGTAAGCACGTTTTTATTTTCCTGCTCCTCTTGTGCATTGCACAATACACACATTCAGAAGAGTAGACACAGGAAGAGTAAAGAAATGTGATCTTACTTGTGTAGTATAGACAAAGGAAGCCTCCCGAGAAGCTGAAGGGGCAGAGTTTATGGAATAAATAGAGGGTGAGAAGCTAAGAATGTTTTGTAGGGTCTTAACATGATCTTACATTTCTCTTCAGTTTACTATCCAAAACTCAACTTCTCAGAAAATTTTAGAAATGGCTTACTTTCTAGGTTTCATTTACAACGCTAAATAATGTGTGTGCATTTATGTATGAGATTATTTTAATTTTGAGCTTTTTGATAAATTTCATTTTGGGTAAACACCTTTGAATACCTGAAGCCAAATTTGTGTTAACTATAATATTCCTTACTGTTCTTTCTTTCCTGTGGGGCTTCATGTGTTCTTAGACAGCCGCTATGCTCCA
The DNA here is from genome assembly GCA_032466535.1 of Forpus xanthops. Taxonomy (NCBI): domain Eukaryota; kingdom Metazoa; phylum Chordata; class Aves; order Psittaciformes; family Psittacidae; genus Forpus; species Forpus xanthops. The sequence goes on along the minus strand of JASSUY010031628.1, from coordinate 50,664 downwards.
CTTAACTGATGACTGATGTTTTTCACAGTCTTACACATTTCACCCTCTTACACAAAATAGACAGCAAGCCTATTGTTGCCCAGCTCTAACTTTCTATTCCTATGTAACACACTGAAATTTTGGCAACTGCTGTAGCATTACATGTGGGTGGTTCAGACCTGAATTTTATAGTGATCCTAGAACTAACATGTTCTGTTTGACATTACTTAGCAGGGACTCCCTCAAACTGAAAAAAGAAAAAGGAGTAACAATATAGCTACTCAAAATTTGAGACATCTCTCTTAAGCTTACAGGACCCATTTTGTTGTTTCATTAAGACTGCTCATTAAAGGACAATGGATTAAAAAAAAAAAAAGTTATCAGAAAAAATAGACTAAAAAAATAACCTCAACACCGCCACAAAATAAAATAAATCCATAAACAACACACCCCACCCCACACCAAACAACTATTCCAGCATCACAGCGGGGTCCATTACCCTCCATCATCTGCATGTAGCTAAAAATAAAAAACTAAGTTACAGTATTTCTGGTACTACAGAATGCCAGTTCCTGTAAGTCATATTTAGGACTACTGTTTGTGGTTTGGTTTGGGTTTTGTTTGGAGGTTGGTTTTTTGAGTTTGCTTTTTTTTTTCTTCTTTCATTATTCATCTCTGTGGAAAATTTCTATTTGCCCAAGATTCTCTTTAAAATGAAGAGAAGAATTCATCTCTGGAAACAGCCTACTCAGAAGATCACAAAATCCCTGCCATTCTTGGAGCTTTAAACTCATTAACCTCCTTACAACTGTTATTATCAGAGGACTTTCAATACTTGAATCTAAATATCTAACATTTTCAAATGTTGGAATGTCACCAATGACAATGAATGACTTTGGACCTGAGTGCTGGAAAGATTTCATTTCTGGCCAAGAATTTGCTGAGTTTACATTAAATACTTGGACTGTATTCTAAAACCCTGTATTTGCATTTCAGGCTTTGGCACTGACCTATTTGTATCCCTAACAGTAATAAATTATTCTTAACTAAAGAATTTCATACTGATTTAAGGAACTCAACTGACAGTGGCTTCAATATGAAATGAAAGTTATTAGAATGTCACAGAACAAATGTTTCTGTCCTAAGCAGTACAAGTTCAATTTGATTTGACTGAGAATACTTGCTAGATGCATTTAAAAAAAAAAAAAAAAAACAAAACGGAACACTTGTGAACCTAGAGGAAGTTATTTCTCTTCAGGAACAAGGAAGATACCTCTCTTAATCTCTATCACCTCCAGTTCCCAAAAAAAGATCTTCAGACAGTCAGCACAACATAGAGGGTCTCTGCAAGACTCCGCTACTGAAGCCTGCACCAAGGTGAACTTCCACCTAAGAACTGTTGGGGAAATTATTACTATAGTAACAAGACTTATTTTAAGTCACCATTATAATAAGACTTCATACCAAACTGCAAGATTAGTAAGTAATGATTGATGAAATTTAAAAAATTTGAAACCCTACAACTCTCTAGACAAAGTAATACAGAGGCTGGCAAGGAGGATGCACCCAAGGCTAAACAGATCTCCAAAGCCAAACCCTTGTGTCCTGCAGGTAGATACCCCTTTATTCCAATTCCTATATACTGTATGCATTACCTGAAACTTATCATTTACCCATAGGGTGCCAACACCATCAGAAGAAGACCAAGCGATTTGTGCACTGGCATGTGCTGGCACTAAGCAGCATATTATAGAATCACAGAATAGCTTGGAAGAGACCCTCAAAGGTCACCTAGTCGAATTCCCCTGCCACAGGAAGGGGGGTTCCTTCCCACTTCACCAGGTTGCTCAGAACCACATCCAACATGGCCCTGAATGTCCCCAGGCAGAATATATTACTTCAAGAATGCAAAGCTTTGTGTGATAATCATTCAGTATAATCCAAAAACATCATACTAGAAGAAGGTATTTGTACAGAATGGCGCTTATTTGCAAAAAGAAGAGAGTGTAGGGTGAAGAGAGGAAAAGGGTGGCTAACCAAATTGGTATTGGACTGCACAAACAGTGGGGATTTTAAGTCTATGATGCAATAAGTATGTCATTGGAAAATGACTCAGACAAAGAACGAAGTGTTTAGCCACTGCAACAGAAAAATAAAAATACTAGGAAGTGGTGAACACAATCAATACAGTACAGCTTTTTATATCATGTCTCTTACTGCACTATACCACAGTACTGTAATTTAGATGAAGGATAAAAGCAAACTAAAAAGAAATATTAGATCTGCACTAATAAAATCCTCTAAATGGTTTTGGTTGTAAATTTGCCAGTTATGGCTGTATAAATGCCACACACAAAGATATCAACTAAGACAGTACTAGGCATTGAGGACTAAAAATCTAAGTGTCCAAGAATAAAAGTCATTCCAGGTAACACTATCAAAAGTTGAGTTTTTCCACTGGCACATGACTATGTGGGTATTTCATTAAATTGCACTCTGGATGTAAAGAGCCATTTATTTCCAAGAAGCACTTACGCCATTCCTCTTTAAGGAGTATCATTAATGGGTTGTGATAAAATAGTAAACTACATTTTCTTCCATGCAACCATATGGAAAAGTTAAGAAATTATATTACTGTTTTATTTGAAATTACTAAAACCTATTAGTTGATAAGTTTTAAAATCAATTTCTACTAATAACTGCATTGATAGAGAAAGCATTAGATATTTTTTTTTAATCTCTGCTACTACTATCATTGTATAAAATTTACTATAGGAACTTGGTTAGCCTTGATTTTTTTTACAAGAAAAGGATAACATAGAAAACTTCTGTTTTTAACCGTTATCTGGTCCCTGAGCTATATTTTAAGTAGCTATACAATGAATGTTTACTTCTTAAGTTATATACTAACAGAGTTTCTTTCAAACAGGATAAAAAGATTACATCGTACAGCACCAAGGTAATCCGAAAGCCATACGGATAAATTAAAAAACAAGATGTAACTTCTCACTAAAAGTGAGCACTCACTGCTCCAGCTGAAGTCAGACTGCAGGCATCTCAGCACTCTCAGAAGTCAAAGACTTCCAAGTTCCTTTAAACCACAGGGCACTGCCAATTTCTGCTGCACTCGTCAACCAGATCCAACCTGGAAGCCTCCTTCTTGTTCCATTTCTGGTCTAGCTCAGACTTACCTCTGAAGTACTCATGAGGCTGATAAAGAAGGCAACAAAGGAAGAAAGTGAAGTATTTCCCTTTTTTTATTAACAAAAAAAAAACCTGAAGGCACCTACTGTTAAAGTAAGACTGCTACATTACAGCACAACTTAATGCATCATCCATTTTCCAAATCAACTGGCCTATACCATGGAGCAGCAAAGTTTTGAGTAGCATTAACCATTACCCTGCCATAGATATTGCAAATAACTACTTAAGACATTTCTTTGCAAAATAGAATAGCCTGGGATATCATCAATTTATCTCTCATGTAAGCATACAGAAACGGCATCAAACCTTCTCTGACCCCTGGCACTTAGTCTTGACAAGATTCTGCCACTAACCAAGAACTATGAATTACACTTGATATAGCAACAGGCTTTCATGTTCTAACGTTCACCTCTAGGAGGGGGGAAATTAAAAAAATATTAATTTCCAAACATACAAGTATACTCTCACATAATTTACTGCCATGTAGACCTCATTCTGTGTTGACAGAATAGACTACAGGTTTTTCTAATGCTGTTTTCTTTCATCTAAGTCCAAAAACAATGCACTGAAGGCAAGCATAGGAGTGACCTAGAAAAGCATGAATGTACCAAGCAATCAGGGAGGGGGGGAAAAAAAAAAAAAAGCCCACCCCTATGTAATTCCCAACATTTTATTTTCCCTGTCTTCTTACAGACCAGCTATTTCTGTGATGTATATTGCTCTCATCTTGTCACTTTCTTTCATTCCAGTCTTGAAATCCTCTGCTAAATCTCCCAGGGGCTCATCATTCAGTAAGTATGCCTGTTAGAATGTACTTATGCATCTCTGCTATAATAGCTATTTCAACAAGTAAACCACATAAAATTCTTAATAAATCTACAATTATTTGAAAACAAAAGAATTATTAAAAGCCAATGCAACATATTAAATAGCTGACCACAGCATTTATAATCTTTGAAGTGCTAAATTGTTCCTTATTGTCATCTAATCCATTGATTTGAGGTGGTTTGTAGAATTTATCCTATTCTTACCAAATAGAAACTTATTTAATTGCCTATTCTTGCATGCTTTTCACCACCTATTATGGCATTAAAAGGAGCGTAACACACATAGTCTAAAAGAACAGCACATTGTAAAAGCATCTAACTTTCAAGCAATTGTTCATAAAAGATTTGGTCACATTTGTATGTGTAGAAACATGTATATATTTATATAGCTATACTCTAGGAACAGAAATATTCAGAGAACACAGCTGGGCAGAGCTGAGAATTGATACATTGCATAGAAATTTAAGACCAACAAATTAAGTTCCAATATGGAGAACTCCTAAAAACTATTAAGACTTGTTAAAATAATATTCCTGAGAAAATATGAGTCAAGCTATTAACCAGCTTGGGTTTTGACTTTACAATATGAAATTAAATAAAATATGAGACTAAATTCAAGTACTTGATTTCCTGTCAAAAAAGAAAAATAAAGGGAGTTTCAGATCATGTTCTCCCTTCCCCCAATAAATAAAACTTGGTTAAAATGACAGTTTTGTTAGCATTCCAATTTCGGCAGAACTACATTTTCCTGAAAATTATTCATTAAAAATGGTATTCAGTCCTCAACCAACATTTGTTCAATCTTACAAATCACCTAGAATTTTTTTGACTTGAGAAGTGGAGATTCAAGTGAGACATGAGACTGGCTCCTTCCAACCTTTATATAAAGTGTCCTTGTCATGGTTTATTTCATTTGTTGGCCTTTTTTCAACCTACAAGTAAAAGCACAGAGGATGATGAAAAAACTGATAAATGACAATGGAATTTGACTTCAAGGCAGATAATGAGATTGATTTTTTTTTTATTTTTTTTTTTTAAGCTGGATAAAGATCTAACTACTAAGCTCCTAAGTTCACAAAAGGCTCTATGGCCTACTTTCTCCACTTATTTTAAAGTCATGCCAAAATGTCCAGGCATCTGCCTGGCCCTCATGAAGTATATTTCCTCAGAAATCATGCTTTAGAAGTTTTCTATCAGACAAATGCTCTGTAATATAGACAATGACGCAGAAATCATGTCCAACTGGTACCATAATAAAAAGGGAATGTGTGCTACGGGGCCCTGCCAAACTATAAACCACACACTGCACACAAACACTGTCTTTTAATCTCTTCATTGTCATTTCTTTTCTAATTTAATTCACTTCTTCCCAACATTTATATTGTTTACCTTCTGCATGCCTCCCAAATCAGATAATACAATTCAATTTTTACAGTCAATTTTACGTTCCTATTCCCAGTGATGCAATGACTACATTGCAAGTATTACAGAAAACTTAAAGCAGCAGGTAATTATGGCAACAAAAAAGGTCTGCATAGAGATCTTATATTCTTCTTACACAAACATAATTTGGGGGCAAAAATAGACTTGGCAGCGTATCTTTTACAAGTTTCACTTTGGATAATAGCTTTCCAAATCTTAAACAGGTATACTATTTTTCTGAAATAGTGACTTATTTTCATTTTGTTTCACACAATGTCAACCTACTTATTCCCAAATAAACCCCTACAGGGAATTTTATGTTGTTTAAAGGATGGATTAAACATATCTGTCTTGTCAATACTGAAAAAAAAAAAAGTTAGCTTTTTAGCAGAGCGACAGAAAAAAAGATTTCAAATGATCACATTAACCCTCTGACTTAAAAAACAAAGTTATACAAAAAGTAAATGGCCTATCTCCAGGATTAGTCTTCTGAGGTGTTACAAAGTACACTACATGCCATATATGCACTGTATGTTTATTCTGGCTCAGGTTCTTACACCTGTTCTCCCCTGGCACTGCTAGCACTACCAGATGGGTCCATTTTAGATTTAATTAATATACCCCCATCTACTGGGATTTCAAAGTAGTAAAGCCCTGACAAGAACCCCAATTCCTTCCTTTCTTGGATACAGAAAAAGAATTTAGACACAGATATTTTCCTTTTAAGATCAGAATAGAAAATTCACAAATAAGTATCGAGGGCAAACACATGTTGTTCAAAGAAACTAAAAATAGTACAATCAACAAGCATATATTTAACTGGTAACTTTCCTAGACTATAAAAGTAACATTATTCTTTAAATCCAGGGTGGATATGTGTATTCAAACTGGTCCGTTTTTTTAAATGGCAATGGAGCAAGCATATGAAGTAAAACCCATACACTGCCTACTGAACTAGACAGACGAACTTGTCATCAGTCTTCATTCCTTCTACTGTTCTATTTTTCTGTTCTTACAATTTCCTCAAGCTAAAAATCTCATTTCACCCAAAATTAAATTTTTTGTTGTTGTTGTTCCTTTTATTCCCTGTTTATACAAAAAATAAATTTTTAAGGAGGGAACTTAGTATGGCACAAAAAGTTTTAACCACTTGTAGTTCTTTAAAAATAGTAACTGCTCTAACAAACTCGCAATTCATGTTCCCTTCATAAATTTAACAAATGGGGAGAATGGATCTACATTAATTAAATCATCTGCTTATCATGACCTCTAGGATGCTTTATATGGACTGGGGCAAACCAGTTCTTTCACAACCCTTCCCCTCTCTGGCTTTTTCCTTATTATCTGCTTTCAGATCATAAGACGCATGAGGCAGGGAATCGCTCCTTTGTCAAAGCTGGTAATAGGATCTGGCATAACTAAGCCTGCAAAACCGTCTGACCTCTGAATACAACGATAATAAAAATAGTGCAGACAGACCTTTTAAGTTGCTAAGTCCAATACTGAATACAAAATGCTCCCTGTATAGAGCAGAACACTTTGAAACAGTAACATACATATTCATAGTAATGAACTTTCCTATTTGCAGAAAACACTACAAAGCCCACAAGCCTTTCATCCCTCAAAATGGAATTTAAATGGTGCAGAAGCATTGACACAGTACAGGAATGAATTTTAATTAAAACATATCAATATGAAACAAAACAGGTTAACAATGAGTGCTGCCACCTCTCTAAAACCCGTTTCCATATCAGATGCACAACATTTCTCTTGATATTAAAAATATTCGCAAAGTTTTAGATCCAGGTGTCACTCAAGTACACGAGAATCTCAAGTTTTCGCCTTCAGAAGTCTGGTGAAACGCTTAAAGAGTGTCAGCTCAAGACTACATATCCTCATCAGAAACCTGAGGCCAGAAGACAAATACAAGGAACCCATAATTAAGTTCTGAAGAATCTAATGACTTTTTTAAAAGTACTTTACATTAATGCAGCATTTTCTACATATTCGGCACAGATTTAAGATAGTATTTTAATTTAAAATCTTTTTCCTTTAAGTATGTTCTAATACTTCAGTTTTACAGGTTATTCTTTGAAATTGTTAGAAACAAGCCCAATTAAATCAATTTAAGTTGACTGTGTTAAGAAAATCTTGGAACCAACATCAGTTTAATTACAGAAGAACACTCTACTTTCACTAATATTAATTGGCAAAACACTACTATGGTATTAAGACACATAAATTGCTCTGAGATTAAGTGAACCATCATTTCCTTCACCCCTCACACCACATCATCATTTGCTTATAACTGTTAGAAGCTTCAGTTTTAAAAGTCAAAGGCCTTACATTTTTGCTACTGGAGTTACACAGTGGCCTACATTTACATTTCACTTAGAATCCAACAGTATTTTACAACCCAGCAGAAACTACAATCTTACATGCATTGCTAAAAACAACCCAAACCCAGAACTGAAACTTTTTCCCAAGGAGAAGACAATGCAATCTGAGAAACACAGTTATGAAAAAAGCTCTCACTTAAAATGTTTCCTGTACTTCTTGATCATAAACATTTTTTACTGAGCTAAGAGAATATAACAACCCAAGAAAAAAAAAGCTTAGAATTCACTTTTATTGCCAGAACTTTTCCTAAAACTTTCACATTTAATTGAAGTTATCATTACTTTTCTCCTCACTTCTAATAAATGCTTTGAAAATAAAAAGCTCCAGAGCTCAAGTTCTCTGTGACAGGAAAACCAACCTGCAATCAATCAGGGCATCTGTTGCATCAGGCCAAATCATATAGGAAACAACTTCTTCAAATAATCAATCCCAAACCTATTTTCCTCCCTTTCAGCCAAGACAAGTGATACCTTTATCCATATACACATTCAGACACTTGCCAAAATTCTCAGAAGATCAATAAAAAAAAAAAAAGGTAATTTTGGATTGGTTACACTGAAATTAATCAATATTTCCATTACAACCCCACACCTGTGGCATTTTAAGGCAATAAGATGTAATTCACAGTTACAACCGTACCATCGTCCTCGCCAGCCTGCTGGTTCACTGTCCATCCTCAGCAGCCAGCCAGTTAGGCCAAGGCAGCCTGCCAAAGACGCAAACAGAAAGCCTGCAAGCACAAGCTTAACACTGAAGTCAGAGTTATAGCATAATAAAAGAAAGAACTCTCTGGAAGAGCAATTACAGGAAGCCGTACATACATTGTACAATGGTTTTAAAAACAAACAAACTAAAAAGCCAGAAGCGTACCAAAAAACTCATCCAGGATTCTTTCTTAAAAACACAACTTCTATATTTACAAGAAACAAGATACAGTATATGAACATAAAAGCTGCAAGTGTCCTGTACTTCAGCATATATACCATCAAGACTAATCTAGCTCAGCTGTGGGGACTGTACGCCCATTAACAGGTGGAGTAGATCAGGGGTGCTCCTGGAGCCCTTCTTCCTACATAGTTACACCTGAAGGGAATCCACTTAACCACACTGGAAAAGCTAGAGCTTACTTTAAAAAGCATATTCGTCATCCAGCTAAAATGATGAAGTGAACAAAGCCAAATTCACCAAATGACATAACAAAACACCTTCATTTTAAAAACTTTTCAGTATTCAGTCTTTACCTCTGAAATCTCTTCTGCTCAGTAAAAATGCCTGAAAACACTTCTAATGGTTTATTGTCTGAAGATACTACCACCTGTCAGTCACAGGCTGTCTCAATACAGCTCAGATACCTCACATGAAGACTCCTCACAGACTTCAAAGTTTGGATTTATTAGTAATGTCAAACCATCAGCTCAGAGCGGCAAGTCCAGCCTTTGAAGACTAAACAAAATTACTGCTGCCCCAAAACACTTAACTCACTCTGACAGATAAAATTTGGTTTTTAAAAGTGGCTAAGTGATGTAAACTAGCTTCAACAGGCATTTGGTCAGATTAGGTATGGCTTACATCACCTTCACTTCATACCAAGTCATAAAGTAGATATAAACACTGCACAATGTGGCTTAGACCATCACAGACTTAATCATGCAGTCAGGTATGTTCTAAACCAAATTAGTATTCCTCTGCATACAGGTGCAGCTAGGTAAGTACTGAATGACAGCCTGGAGCTTTGTGTTTTATACCCCATCCCCCTCCAACACACCCACACACACCCTGTAAGTCAACTCACTGTGTAATGTGACCCACCTCTTTAAGAGACTCAGTCATCCCCTGGCTGATCATTAGTGAAGGATTTTAACAATTAGTAATGCAGCGGTTCCTACTGTGCCCAACGCAACTCTGTCAAGTCTTTTATGCCGTACCCTTGAGCCACTGCAGGCAGAAATACTGGCTGTTTCAAAACTGGCTATTCTATTTTTTTCATGTATAAAAAGCAAACAGACAAGACTATGCAATTCTGGGTTTACACTGTTACTAAAAAAAAAGTAAGTTAATATTTTACCCTAGAGGTTGAACTATTTTCCACCTCTACAGATTATAAATATCCCTTCTCCAATTCAACCACTTCTCACTTTAAAGACCGTAAAGACAAATAATCTCACGGACACTTGATGAAGACAAAAGTTTACATACAGCTTTATTGGAGCAATTGTAGCCACAGAAATTTTAACACATTCTGATAACCCCATAATTTCAATGTAGGAGCATGAGGAATTTATTTTTTATTGAAGTTATTTCTAAGAGCAATCAGTTTGAAATACATACTTGGATTGGAAGGATGGTGGGAGTCAACCTTTTAGGCAAAGGAAACTTAGAGTATTAGCTGCAAGAGACACTTGTTGCTTTGAAGACCTTTAAAATGGTATGTAATTTTCCAAACCCTGAAATACCTTCTCCTATGTTTATACACACAGAGAAGAGAAGCCAGCAGATTAGGTAAACCCTGCTCAAGACCAGAATATGATGTGTAAGGTCAACATTAAAAAAGAGTAATAGGTACCTGGATTTTAGCTATGTTCACTGCTCATTAACCTAAACAACTATGTGAATTTTCTTTAAATCATAGAATCATAGAATAGTTTGGGTTGGAAAGGACCTCAAGATAATCTAATATTATGCATAACTTCATAAAAACATAATGCCATCATTGGGAAAAAAAAAAAAATCTAATGTTTTTTCTTCCATTCCTGGAATCACATCATATTATTCAGTTGGCAACTGAATAGTAAGGTTTTCCTATAGTACGTAACATTTAAGGTGACATGAAAATTTTATCACTTAAATCTTACAGGCAGAGTCAAAGCTCCATGCTTTGGACAGCATTTTCCACTTTTAGTAAATTAATACTTTATTATAAATGTGGGGCACATTCCAGCAAAGCAACTAAAATTATTTTTTGCAAATATCAAATCTGTTAAGTTTTTAGTATTGTTTTCTTTTAGGAACAACAGATCTATAACACGAATTCTCCTCTTCTGATTCATGAAAAGCCAACACTGTAACTTACATGTATCAGACTTGATACGCGCAAAAAAAATGCTGCACTGAACCCATGACAAGGGCCAGAGAAGGAAAACCAGCATTTAGTGAGCTAAAATTTTGTATGGCTTTAAACCAAAATACAGATGCTCCCTCAAAAGAAGACATCATTCCTTAAACATATAACCCATGTGTCTCTAGAAAAAGCACAACATTAACAAATGGTGATTATAAACTTATCTTGCAGACCACAGAAAAATAACATTACCGTAAAGGATGCAAGGAAATGAGCATGCATTATAGCTGAGAGCCTTAAGTGATATGAAAATGATGCAAACATAAAAACAGCAGTCCACTGTTTCTGATGCTAAAGGAATTAGGACCCTTTGGATATAAATTAATTGGGAATGAAGAAAACTAACATAAAAAGTTGGAAAAACTTCCCACATAACAAAATCAATTTATCAGAAGTATATATATATATATATATATATATAATCAATAATTTAAAAAAAAATCCCTCAGGGGATAGACCCTGAGCTATTTTCTCCTAACTAGGCTGTTCTTGTGATTAAAAGGAAAAGGAAAAAGGAGGGGGCTTTCCTTCAGTTCTTAAGACCCAGGCAGAGTTTATCAGCTTTTCTCAAGAAACAATATTTACAGTACGATAGCCTAGAAACTGTAAAAACATCACACAACATGTGCCTGTTGATCAGCAAGCTCACTTTCAAAAAAGTAATGCCAAATCACTTGCAGCAAGAGGATGTGAAGTGCTACACATCAGCTATAGCTATTATAGTTTGAAGAAACTAGTAACCTCTTTCAAGTAATTTCTGCCCAGGAGAATACCCATAAACAATCACAACTAAAGTAAGTTTAACGGAGTTCATGCTAGAAAAAATTGTAAGATCCTTAAACAAAGAAACACTGCAATATATTTCACTCTATTTTTGCAATATTAAAGTCACCATTTGCAAAGAGTTTTTTTAAGAAGACATTATCTGTAATAATAGAAAAAATAAAAAAGTTTCCTCTATACTTAAAATAGAAAATTAATCTAACACCAGTAGTGCTAATCTCATTAATAACTGCAAATTTAAAGTGAATCTATTTAGTCTAACAAATAAGAGCTAAACCATCCCATAAAAATGTGAAAGATATAATGAAAAATTAATTAAATGTAACAGGAAAGAAAATGCCAAATATACACTCAACATTTGCTTGGACAAAAGGGAACAAAACTGTATTATAAATATAGGTATAAAAAGTACAAAAAATATGCACCAGTATACTGGTGCCTAACAGTTATAGTGACAAGCCACTCAAATTCTGGCCTCGTTGTGTTATGCTACAATTGTTGATGATGTTACAGTACTTTCCAATACTCTTTGCTGATGAGATTTGAGTTTTTTTCTCAATTAGATACAGCAGTTCTGATATTTAAATTAGGTAGTGAAGCTAAGGACATGCAAAAGGATTTCCAGGACTTAGGGCTACAGCTGCACATGTGCCTCTGTCCTGCAGGTGATCCATGGAGCAAGGGACCTTTGCCAGTTCCACTAAATGTGCACTTACTGCAGTTCTAAAAAAGAGCGAATATTTACCACTACACATCAGCTTTCAGGAGAGATGCCACGATAGGGTATTTATTATCAGCATTTCAAGCACTAAGATTTTGATTTCCAAGGGGGGCCTGGCAGAAGGTGCAAGTCTTGACTGGAATGGAAACACACCTTGTGTGGTTTTTAAATATTATGCTTATAATGTTGAAATCCCAGACATAATGGCCACAAGCCAAATCATTACAAAAAAAAATTAAAAAGCTTCTAAAAGCTCAAAATGTTAACATAAGAATCATTTTTTAAAAAATATCTGATTCATCTAGAACACTCTGAACATCTAGGCCTGAGTCCAAAACCTGCCTCCCTCTATTTCAACAGGCTTTGGATAACGCTCTCCATTTCTGTAACTCTCAAATAGACAAATATATGCAATATATCATCTCAAAGCAAACTGAACTCAACACATTTCAGCAGCAGCACATTCATTTAAACAGAACCATGCATACTATATATGGGAATAAAGCGTTCCTCTGAAAGATGCAAACCCGATGTATTCTCCGGCTATAAATACCATCAGGATTCAAAATGGGCCCTTTCTGACCAATGCATCTTTGAGAGGCATGGAAGATTGGTATCTTTCTTTCTCATTTATTCATCCAGCTTTATTACTAGTAGAAGTGCTAACAAACATCTGCTGCATTTCCACCTTCCACTGCCATCTAAGGTGACCTACGTGCCTTAGAGAAAGTGCTCACACTTACAAACCATGAGGTCTAATGTGGAATTAGTGTATTTAGCCCTGTGTAAAGTTGGCATAAATGCCAGTCTAGCCTTGTGATCCAACAGAGTTTTGCATTCACTTCGTAGGCTGAGGGGAAGAGTCAGGCTCCTGCTAGGAGCAGGTAGATGAAATCATTGATTCTTATGGGTCCCTCCCAGTTTGAGAAATTCTATGATTCAGTGCCTTCAACCTTTAGCTTTTGAACTCATTACAAGAAATACACATGATAGCTTTTTAAAGTGTAATCCCTTTCCTTTTGTCACTGAAATGATATGTGGGAAAGAAAAAATATTTCTTAACCATTAACACCCCCTCATAACATTTCAGCAATCTTTCCCACAGAAAACCTCCACAAGGTATATTCACTGTGTCCTTCTCAGACTTCTGATAATTCACTAATTTTCATACATATAAAATACACAGTCTTATGCAATGTGATCAGGTATATTTAATAGAACCGAAAGGATAACCCATCCCTAATTTCATCTTAAGTTATTTTATGTTTACATCTCACCAGGTTCTCTGGATCTGGTGCCCTACAATTTTACACTACAGAATGCCTTACTGCTGCTGAAATATAGCCTCATCTTTTCAAGCAATTATTACCAGCCAACCCCGAAATTCACATAAACTTTAGTAATTCTGAGTTGGAATCCACAGAATAGTAGGATCAACCTGAATGAACACTGACCATTCCTCTGTAATTTGCCTGTTGACAAGAGATTGCTGCTTTTTTTTCAGATCTGTCCCGGGAAGGATGCTTAGTGACTAAGATTCACAATCTACTTTCTTGCAGTAGTACAGGACCATTCTTGAATAGAAATGGACCATCATTGCTTTTTTAATTACAATCATGAGATCTGGTACCTGCAGAGTTATATGTAGGACTAGCATGCTCTAAATTTTCAGTGTTGCAAATCTCTGGGGCTGTAAACTGCATTCAGAAAACCCACCATATCAAAACTGAGTACATCGATCATTGTTATTTAAAAGCTTTGTGTTCCCTATTATAGGCATTTCTTCTGTTGAGTTAAACTGGAAAAAAAACAGCATTTACAGATCTGCAAACGTGTGAGAGTTGCAAATTCTTTCTGAGCGCAGATTTTCTCCTTAAATATACGTGTTGCAAAGCCTTGAAAGAGCGTATGATACTGTATCAAAATAACATTTTGGTTTACAGCGTAAATCCTTGTCCATGTACTTTCTTTTCTGCATGCATAACCAATTTTATCATGTGTTTATAAAATGTGAAATCCATCATGAGCTCCAGAGAGCAGAAAGTGTCTTCCTTCTCACAGCATGGAAAACAGCAGCACACACCTTTCCATACCAGTGCCTCTTTTTGCTCGTAGACGCATCATCCGCAAAGAGCTATGAGTACCTTTTCTGTCAGTCCTTGACCTCTTCACCATGTCCATGTCTCAACTGGCAACCTGTCCAGTGGGAAGCTCACAGAGTAATTATGCACAGACCACCTGATAGCCATGAGATAGGAACGATTCAGTGCCTTGAGCCAGGCTGCACATGTGACTAACAAGTGAAATGCATTGCAGTCCACTGCTAATCCCTTGAGCTTTCCAGTTGTTCATACACTTCTGCTCAGTACATCTTCTAGAGAGTCAAGGTGAGGTTGCCATATAACACATTTAAATGAAAGGGTCTCCTGTGTTATGAGTCCACGCATGCCTTCCAATGTTCTACAGATTTTTTTTCAATAAGCAGTGTCTTTCTTTTGAGTTTGTTTCTTTAATTTTATTGGGAGAGGATGTTTACACAGGCACTGCTTGGAAGCCAACAAACCTAGTTATGTAAGAGCTAGTTTGGTAGAAATGTTCCTTCTTTTAGGGCAAATTGAAATTTTTCCAGTTACAAATTTTCTCAGGCCTTTGAGAGCTGAGTGAAAATTCTCAACTTTTGAAAGAAAACTTCTGCAAATACTGTACTTCCAGTAAAAAAAAAAAAAAAAAAAGAATTCTATTAAAAACAAATGGGAACGTTGCTTCGTTTCCACTGACCAATTCTAGCACTGTATAATTTGTTAAACTTCCCAAACACGCAGTCCAACATCAAAGATGACCATTATGGTTTGTAATTTTATGCTGTCAACTGCTATCTATAATCATAATGTAATTGCATTTTACACATATATGAGTTGTGGGAAGGAAAAGCTGTTCAAAACCCTTAAACCATTCCAACAGGAGCATAGTGATAAAGATATATTCTACCAGCTAGAGCTCCGAAAGCATAAAGTACAGAGGAGAACTACTGTTTGGGAACCAATGAGAAGTGATATATGTCCAGTATCACATTCTTCGTACAGATTTTACTTAAAAATAAGTAATGGCACCAGCCAGCTTCAGGAGCCAGCTATGTCCCAAACTTGTGCTCTCTCATTCTGCTGCTTCGAGGCCAGTTTGGATGGGGCTTTGAACAACCTGGTCTACTGGAAGGTGTCCCTGCCCATGGCAGGGGGCTGGAACAAGATGATCTTTATGGTCCCTTCAAGCCCAAACCATTCTATGTTTTAAGAGTTTGTTCAAAGCCAAAACATAGTATCAGATAAAGTCAGTAGAAAATGACCTTTAGAAGCATAGAAAATGCAGTAGCAAATCCATATAATCAAAAGCATTGCAAGCTGTAGAACACACATTTAGCCACTATGTGTACTGTGGACTTTACCATGCATATCTGTTCTATTTTTCCTGTTATTTCCAGAAACAAGAACAAGTAATGGTGTCAGAGTCCAGCCTACTGAATTTCAGTCTCACAGTCCACTTTTCATACACTCAGAGAAATGAGTTGGTCAAGGGACAAATGAAAAACAAAGAGAAGACAAGTCCTTTAACAATTCCTAAATATGTAGATGTAAACACTGAAGAGAAAACCAGCATTTGTTAAGTCTCTGCAATATGACTGTAGCTAATTTTGGAAGATTTGCATCTAAAATTGTATACCATATTAAATAAAGGACTACAAGGGCTTCAATTGTAAAGATTCTTACATGACATGAAAGGCTGACAACACAGGTCAAGACTTACATATTTCTTTTTGACAGTTTTTTTAAAACGTCATCTCACAAAGCAAGCATGGAGCATAAAAATCCTAAAACTACAGCAATCATTTTGGATACATTATTCAAATTCATATTCTATTCATATACGGTGACATAAATTGGATATGGAATTATAAGGAGCAATGTTTATTGTTCTGTTACCAGAAGATTTCATATGCTTGACTTACAGTATCTTGACTTTCTTATCTCCACAGAAAAAAAAAGTGACATTTTACAAGTGTTAAACTGTTTAGATCATGTTTTCCAATTTAAACCTTAAATTCAATGAGGAGGGGTGGAAAGATGTAAATAGTGAGATAATATTGGACAACACAACTGCTACAGCCTGTGGAGCAGCAGAAGAGTCAGCACAAGGAAGGAAAGATCCTAACACGCAGAAAACATCAGTCCCACAGTAGGAGGAGCTACTTCTTGTAGAATTGCTTTTGCTATGAGGTCAAATATAGTCAACATAGCATATATATGCATTCATATTTTCCACCTGCAGCCTCGGCTGCCTTTCCCAAGTTACCATGCAGCTCAAAGCATGTGCTTGGTAACAGCAAAGTTACTTCAGTTAGCCTTTACACCCTAAATTCTAGACAAGTGTTTTACAGTAACTAGTTACTCCTTACACATACAGAATTACATCCAATTCCCTGATTTAGCATTTAAGGAATGCAGGATCAGCCCTTGAAAGCTCTTCACCAGGGGCTTGAAACCCCTTGCAAGTGGAACAAATACAATCTAAAAAGAGATATATACCTCCCCCTACCTGCAGAGGCCTTTATCCTCCTGCCCCAGGGAATGATATTCATGGACACAGCTACTTCAGGTCTCAAACATGAAATAAATTTTACAGTCCAACATAGTTACAGTATGTCAAATTATCCAGACTGGAAATGTTGGAACCCCTCAATGATACCTGTTACTTAGCAGACCGACACACTTAGCCGAAGAGGTTTTAAAGACAATTTGGATCTAACTTTCTATATTGGTTAAGAAATGAATGATCTGTTTTACCTAACTGTGTTCCAACAACGGACTACCAAACCAACAATAGCCACTAAGACAGCACGCATATGCAGTCTGTGTGCAAGTCTCTAACTTTTCATTCTCTCAAGGAAAGAGGCACAAGGTGATAACCTGTAGGATTTTCTTTTTTCATCAAGATCCCTTGCAGATTTGTCTCATCGTGTGGAGAGGAAAATGCCAAATACACGCAGAAGAAACTGAAGGTAAGTCTTAGCTATTCACCCATTCTTGAAAATCATCTTTTACTATTGTAGATCTCAGTATTTTGCAAGACATTAACACAAATTAATTTGAGTTTTGTCGCCATACCTGCCTACATCTCTCTAGAAACATTCAGGCTTGGTTTTGAACAAAATAAAGAATGCCTGCAGAGAAGTGATGCTGCCTGGTAGGTTTCCTGAAGCTTAAGTCTGAGTTAAAAGCTTTTATTTATTCCTTAACTCTATCAATCACTTCTTCCATAGATAGGCCAAGTTCACTCCCAATTGGAATGCGGAGATTCACTGAGGCAATCCAAACTAGACACCTACTTCACAGAACCCAAACACGCAAACAAACAAGCACCATAACTTTTCACACTCCGACTTTTATTTCTGGTTTCCCGTTAAGTGTTAGATCCTTCATACAGCTGGGTTATGTGCTGTATCAAGTGTGTTTGGGGGGGGAGGGGACAGGAGAAAGGGGAAGACAGCTCACTGTATGTCAAAGCAAGCCAGCAACCTAGCAACCATATATTAAAAGGTGTGTGTGTTTTTGTGGGTGTCTGTATGCCAGGAATAACTGAAGCAGATATTATTCCATTTGTAATCCAAAAAATCTGAAAAGGGAAGGGGAGAAACTCCAGCTGCTGGTCTATTTTGGGGTCTGTCAAAATCCACTTTCACAAATACAGAACCTTAACACTTTCTATCCCATTTGTTTTAAGCAAAAATGAAGTCTGAACCTGGGCAAGTTCATAGCTTTGGTTTGAAAAGTGACCCTTCAAACCAAGAGCCGATCTTACTTCACATACTACGCCTTCTTCCAGCTGGCAACATACAAAAATCAAAGGGGCAAAAAGGTTGACTCAAAGATTTCGCACTTAGGTTAAAGGAATTCTCTAGTGTGTTACTTTCCAATGCACTGAGTATTTCTAGGTCTCTACATGTAATTTATCAAACAGAAGTGCCAAAGATTCTCAGGGAGTCTAACTACCTTTAAAAAGATTTACTGGAGAAGTCTACCTTCTCAATTTTGCCAGTTTGTCATTCCACAAAAGAATTGAGAGTTTAGATCAGCAAATACACACTCCCACCCTGCATCATACACAGTCCTGGGGGTGCATATCAACTTCTGAACCACACTGTCCCACCGTGGCAGCATGTACCTCGTTGAGGGGCAAGCCAAAACTAGGTATAATTTTCATCCCACGAGACGAAAACGAGTGTGTCCCCTCTGGGTGGGGCAGACAGGGAGGCAGTCTCCAGGCTGCACCCAACACCTCACTCCTCTAGCCACTCTCCCCACATTGCGGCTCCCAACAGCCCATGGCGACCCCACCGCAACCGCACACAGCACACCACCACCCACCAAGAGCTCACAGTGTCTCCTCTAGTGCTACCTCCCCCAGGTGTCCCGGTTTACAAGCCTGGGCTTCAACTACCCCACAAGAATCACCATCACCGCACCAAACCATCACTGGCAGCAGGAGGGGAAGCGAAGGGGGAGTTACCTTGTTTTTGACCCCGCAGTGGCAGCACACAGTCCACAGGTACTTGAGGGTCCTCCAGAGCAGGATGATAAACAGTCCCCCAAAGAAAGTGACCATGGATGAGGCGAGGAAAGCCCACCACATGCGCTGTCCGCGGCTATCGCAGGGCACCTCCATGGTCACCGGGATGATGAGCGCATCCATCTTGGGCACATTGACGGGGGAGGAGGACGAGTCTGTGTTGAGATTGTTGGCGTTGATATTGTTACTCATTCTAATGCCGCCGCCGCTGCCGCCCGGGTAGGAGCCGCCGCCGCTGCCATTTGCCATAGCTAACAGCGAGCCGGGCGCGCAGGGGCTTCCGAGAGCTCCTCCCGCCGCCAGCGCCCCCCAAAAAACCCATCACCAGCCATATTGCTGCTGCTGCCGCTGCTCAGCGGAGAAAGAAAAATAATTGAAATAGAAATGAAAAGCCCCAAATCAAAACAAACAAACAAAACAAACAAACGAACAAAAAAGGAAGAAAAGCGCCCGCACGACCGCCGGGTCCCTCTCGGGAGCAGCCAGGCCGGTGAATTCCGAGCGTCCTCCTTGCACGGCGAAAATAATGTTGAAAAAAATTAATTACAAAAAGGTAGTCTCCTCCTCAGATTCCCACCCCTTCCTTCTCCCGCATACACAGCCCCCACCCCGCCCACCCTTAAAAAAGATCATCCACCACCACCACAAACTGATGCCTCGGAGCGTCTCTCCAAGATACCCAGCGCTGCAACCCCGCTGGCCTCCGCGGGGATCTCTCGGTCTCCGCCGCGGACCTTCTCGGAGATGATCTGTTATTATTGTTATTAGTCTTTAACTTGTTATTAGCGATACTCAGTTCCCCCCGCGCACCCTCCTCCTCCTCCTCCTCCTCTTCCAAGTCCAGCCTCTTCCTCTCTTCTTCCCCCCTCGATGCCGGCAGCAGCCTCCTGTGGCTCCTAATTCATCCTCCGCTGGCCCATCTGTGCGTGCGCTGCCTCTGCCGCCGCCTCCTCGCCCATCCTTCGGGAGCTCCCTCCAGGGCCCAGGCTGTCGCTCAGGCTGTTGCTCCCACACGCGCAGAGGCGCCTCTGCAGCCGGTTCCCGCCCCTCCCTATCTGCCACCGGGGGACGCCACGGCCCCGCAGTGACGGCCCCTGCCAGAGGTACTGAAGAGCTCCGCGCAGATGGGGTGCTGGCCCAGCCCGGGACGCCGCTGCCGCCGCTGTGGGTGGGGGGACGCCGGCTCAGGCGGACTCCCGGCCCCCCATGGACAGCCCCGTGCGGCGCCGCCGCGCTTCCCCGCCCCGCGGCCGCTCGACTCCGCTCTCTGTGCAGCCGAGGCACCGAGAGACAGCTCCGGATGGTCGGCGAGGGGGATTACGTGAAGGGGAGAGGGGATGCCGAGGCGCTTCACAGGTGGCGGCGAGGCGGTGCCTGGCCGCTCCGGGAAGCTGCCGGTCCAACAAGTCCCGCCGGGCCAGGCGGGTCCATCGCAGCCTCGCAGCACTCTCCTGCAGCCGCGGTGGGGCGGGAGCAGGATGCAGAGGTCCCCCCGACGCCCCCCCCGTGCGCGGCCGTACGCGCGGCCGGTTTGGCGGATGTCATGACGCAGCGGCTAACGCACGGCGCTGTCACGGCCCCGGCCCCCGCCGCCCCGGCGCTTCCCCCCCGGTGCGCATCTTCCCCATCCCGCACCCACACCGCGGAATGGGGAGGATGTGCACCGGAGGGGGGAACGGCGCCGGGGCCGCGGGGGGCACTTTCGGGGGCGGCCGGGCTGGACCGGGACACGCAGATGGGGGGCAGATGGTAAGGAGGGAGAGAGGAAGGGGGGGCGCGCTCGGGGCTTGCAGGACGCGGGTGAGTTGCAGCAGCAGGTGCCCTGGGATTAGGGGGGGGTGAGGGAGGAGAGATGGAGAGAGGAGCCTGGTTTGGAAATGCGGTGAGTGAGGATGAAATAAGTATGAGAACCGTGGCATGGGTTTTTCCACTCCAGGAATTCTTGGTTTGTCTTTAATTGACCCAGGGAAGTGCTGAAACCCTCCGCAAATGCACAGGAAACTGCTGCACATCCTAAGAACATTCCTGAAATTAACCCTTAGAAATAAAAATAGCAAAATAAAATGACATCAGGAAAATCTAGATAGCTGACTCCTGCCTTTTTTTATTTTTTTTTTCCAGATTCCCATTGAAAAACATAGGAATTTATGTATTTATATGAATCAAAATTTCCGTTTGGCACATGGTCTGCTCACTCAATTGTCTGTGTGAAGTGTTATGTGGATCTCTTGACATCTTTCCAAGGGTAAAATACAACATCCTTTGTGAGCATGACATTTCCCCATCTGATCTAGTCACTACACATGCACAGAGCCACCATTATGAAATAGTAATCTCTTAACCTTTACTGGTACTAGTTCCTGTTTCAGCATCTGCCATGAGTTTATTTTTGTTTTCTACTTAAGTGATGGTAATGAGTTTTCAGATCTTTTTATGGGGCTCTCTAGCCCTTTTGCCTCTACTTTCTTGTGCAATAACACGACTACTTGTCAAACTTCATGGGTTTATCATAAGGTTTCACTCCAGTCTGTTCCTTCAGGAGAGTGCTTCCTTTTTCAAGAAGGGATTAATAGGCACCTCTGAATAGAGAAAGCACTAGACAATAATATGAAGGTATATGCAAGTGAGAAAATACTACATTACTGTATCTCAGAGGAAAACAGGTTAGTCGGTTACATACTGCACTTGAAGCAGGAGGCTGTTTTAAGAGAGAATTACATGGAGAATTTCTAAGTGCAGAAAACAAGTCAGATTGAAAAGGCATTGCATGTCACAGCTGCCACACGACACCCCAGACTGTGCTGCCATGGCTGCTACCCCCTCCCATGTCTTCCATTACGGATCCTCCCCACAGCTAGAAAACTACCTGGGCCACAAAGTATTGTCATGACAGAATCACATACCTCAGAACCTGGGTTTTGAACCTGGTCCTAATAAGTCATTTGTGCTGCATTCCTGGGTTGGTGTTCAAGGAGCACCCTTTACACAGCTGCACAGACACCTATGGACCCTTTTATCCATCAGAAAACACCAGAAAGTGGAACAAGGGCAGGAGCATCACAACACAGCCACTAAGTGTCTGATCTTCAGAAGTGCCAGGTACTTACAGATGCGCTTATAGCTAAAGGAAGCCACAAGCCCTGTGCACCTTGAAAGACCTGGCAATGAACAGCAGCAGCACAGTGTGTCCCTGGGAAGGCTTTTGCATGGTGAATCTTCTTCTGTATTCTGGTCAAATAGGTAACAAGGCTAGGTCTCTGAAGCCACAGATATGGCTTATATCTTCTCTTCCTGTTGAGAAAGCTCAGAAGATTTGACAGAGAGGCCACAGTCTGGAAATTGTTTTCTCACATTATACATTCAGAAAATATGTGTTAAAAAGTATTCATTGGACCCCAGGTACTGTTACAGCTGGGTGCTGCAGACATTGGTTTCACAAGCACTCCAGGTGCAAACAAGACCATTAGGTACTTCTAAAGTAGCAAGCTCATTATACTGTACCCACAAATACAAAGGATGGTCCTAAAGAAAAATTAAGATTAAAGCAAACCAAGTGCACCACAAGATGTAGTCTGTACTTTAAAACAATTTTATTTGAATGCATTTACACAACATTTACACAGAGATTTTGACAGCGGTAGGAGGTTTATTTGTGCTCACTTGTAAAAAGCTGATTTTAAGTTCTGTTGCACAAATCCTGCTCATAAACCAACCAACACATACGTTAGGAGGTTCTAGTTTATACATTCCACATTATATATCCAGGGAAAAGCTTTTCCTGTTATCTGTATAAACAAAACGCTTATTTATACAGATAGGTCTCAGTTCTGCAAATATTTATGGTGAAACTCATATACAAAAGTAAACTCATTGCTATCAACTGCTGAAACATTACCAGTGGAAATTTTGCTTCATAGGAATTACCAGCAAAAGACAAAGAATGTATAAAGTAGATAACTTTGTATTTTGTTCACCAATTTGTAGACATTCATAGAGGTACAAATGATACTCAACTTAAGTACCATTTGAGCTTACTTCTTCATGAATAAGGAAAAGCCTGCTTTCTAGTACAGGTTTTATAAAGTGAGTTTGAAAAAGCTAACTGGGGCTGCACGCTTCATTTACTGAAGCAACAACTGCATTTCATATTGCCTTGAGACCAAATGAGGTTTTCCAGCTGTTTTCTGAGAGATCAATTCCAAGCAAACACAAAATGTAATGTGGACTAGTTTTCAGATTAGTTTTCTATTTAATATCTCAACATGAGAGCTCAAAATTTACTTATTTAAATAAATACTATTTGCAGAACAACACACTATGTTTACCTGTGTTTTTCCTGTGGCTACCACATAGCATATCCTGGGACACAGTCTTGCCAGCTCAACATAAAGCCAGAGAGTTTGATTCCAGAAAGCAGCATTTTGCCAGCAAGAGAATGACTCCTCTTTATGTAAAACAGTTCCCTCTTGTGGATATTCAGTGTGCAGTGTCGCAGGCAAAGTATTTAAAATATTCATCAAACCTGGATATTTGCAATTAAAAAAAAGAAAACCTCCATTCAGCATTGATCTCAACACACAGGATAATCTTGGGTTTAGCAATTAAATATACAAGTGTTGTGGTTTAAGCCACTATAACTTACACAGTTCGCTCACTCAATTCCCCCTCTTTCTTCCCCCCAGCTCCCATAGGTATGGGGAGGAGAATCAAAAGAATGCAACTCTCACAGGTTGAGATAAGAGCAGTTTAGTAACTAAGGTATAACACAAATCACTACTGCTACCACCAATAATAATAATGACAAGAGAAATACAAGGGGAAAGAATACAATCGCTCACCACCGATACCCAGCCTGACTATGCGGTGCACCCCCACCCTTCCCCGTCTCTGTCCTCCGTTTTTGCATCGTGGGTATGATGTGCTGTGGTATGGAATATCTCTTTGGTTAGTTTTGGTCAGGTGTGCTGTCTCTGCTTCCTCCCGGCTTCCGCTCCTCCCTGGCAGAGCATGAGACTCAGAAAGTCCTTGGTCAGACCAAAACATTACCAAGCAGTAACTGAAAACATTGGTGTTATCAGCGCTGTTCCCAGGCTAAAAGTCAAAAATACAGTCCTGCACCAGCTACTAACAAGGAGATAAATGACTGCTACCGCTGAACCCAAGACAACAAGTAAAGAAGAATGAGCTATTGCATTTAATCAGATATAATTTACATGCAGAATTACTCCATTATTGATAACAAATTTTTAAAGTGCAGTAAACACAACAAAGCTAAGTAAAGTTGCATGAATCAAGTATACATCACAATGGTATTTTTTTATTTTGCTGATATAAGGAGACTTCTGCACATTCCAGTGAAGAGAATCATGATTAAAAAAGAAGGAAAAGACACTATATAAAGAAAATAGCCAATTACAGCAAAATGGTCAGGATTTTCAAGGGTTCATGCACTAAGTACTGAAGACAGATTATAAATCTTTCAACTAAAACTAAAAAGCCCAAGCAAGTAAATGGCACAGCTTCTTTGGTGGTACAATGTTGTACCCAGGATTATTTTGGCATTACAGTTAAAAAAAAAAAAAAAAAAAAGGAAGATTGAGTAACAGTGTAAGATTTATGTGGTCTCTAAATTATGACTACATTATACAAAGATTTGGATTTTTTTTAAGAAATGAAAAGCAAGAGAGTAGACATGTGCTCCCCAATATTGCCAGAAGGCACTTGGGCTGAGCCTGGGGAAATGATCAAAAATAAATACATGTTATTATCTTGAGGAAAACTATATTTTAAAAAGGCTAAAAGCCTTTATATTACCAACAGAACATAAACTTGTCTGCCATAACTTATTTGTTTAATAGTTATATGTAAAACCTTCCTATTTGATTAAAGATACAGAGAACACTTTGAGCAAGCAGCTTAAAGTTCTCTAAAGGTAAATACTTTTCCAAGGTAAAAAAGTCAAAGTTCTAACACGTATGTTTTTACTCCCTGCAAACACAAGGCTTCAGGTTAACTAGCACCTGATAGGAATCTTTGGTTGCCTTTCATGGTTTAAGCCCCTCTATTCCAGACAAAATCAGGAGATTACCTTATGTGATAGTGTAACCAGCATTAATAACCACTATTTGTGACCAGCAGCCTCTTTCTTCACTCTTTGCTGTCCCTTTAGAATGTTCTCTCAGTGTCAGTAGCTGTGGCAGAGCAAGAACTTACACACAGCAGTGCAATAAAATAACAAAATTATTTCCCAGTCAAGTAGCTAGATCTGTACTCCTGAGGTCAGTGGGGCATTTGGTCTTGATTTCAAAGGGTGGAAACAAAACATGAACCACATTTCACATGCAGTCACAGATGCCTTGCATAATTAACTCAAACCCTCACTTTCATATTAGTATTATTCCTACTTTGTCCTGAGAGAAGGGTGGAAAATAATGCAATAATAGTGATTAGATGGATCGCTGGTGGTGTTCAAGGCCGGATTGGACTGAGCCTTGGGTGGCATGGTTTAGTGGGAGGTATCCCTGCCTATGGCAGGGGGGTTGGAACTAGATGATCTTAAGGTCCTTTCCAACCCTAACTATTCTATGATTCTATGATACTGGAAACAGAATCATAGCGTGATATAATTCTGAGAGATTTTTATTGTAATGCATAAGGTTTGCTCTTTGAGATGCTGAGGAAGATCCTGTGCTGATGTAAAACATAGAGAAGCATTGATCTGCTGTCCTTGTCTTAAAGATTCTAAAGAGGAAATATTTGCAGGAGGTTATACTAGTGTGCATGTAAGAGTAGCATGTTATAACTGTGTATTTGCATATGACAATTTGTCTTCAGCATTGTCCTTTTCATAGAATTTAATCAAACTATTTCAGTGCATATTAACTGAAAATCCTGTTTAACTTATTTTGCAGCTACCCAATACCCTTTCAAAGACTAGAATACATATTTAGTATGATAATATATTGCACTTTATGACACCTTCTTATCAAAGTGCAAAGCACTCTGCAAATACGAATACATTCAACTTCATCATATCTCTAACCGTATACGTGAACACTATTCTTGGCAGCAAGGTTACATAACGATTCACTTGAATTAATTAAAACTTTCATATTGAGATCTATTCTGGCACTTAACCCTGGCAAAATCCTCCAGCTGGCAGGAGAAAGACGTACCTCAGCAGAATGCCTTAATGGGTCACCTAGTCATTCAGAGTGATCATCTCCAGAGTACTGGAACCTTTGCACTCAATCCAGCCAAATGAGTACTAAAGGAAATCCCTTGTTCATATTAATCCATATGGTATGAATATAAATTTAATACAAATTAATATCGCAAACACAGGGTATTTTCTTTGGTCTTTATTTTAAAATAAGGTAATTCTTTGATATCCTTGTATTTTATTTAATAAACCTAACCATATTTCCTTGTCCTTATTTTCCTCTTACCAAATGTCCTGAATTACACAGTATTTGGTTAGCTGTGATATTTCTTGCCAGTAGGACCATTTCTTATTGGAAAATAAGAATGATTTGTGCATTACTGGAATGTTAAGAAGACACGGCTAGCATCTGAAAAAAGATGACAGAAGGAATGATGACTTTAGGAGCAATATTAATTAAGCCATATTACACCCTCTGAGGTCTGTAAGTGCATTTAATAAATATCAGGCCATATACTTAAAAGCATTTTTGACTCCTGCTAATCAGAGGCTTTTATTGCCATTTGTACTAATGATTTTTCCTTCCAGTCAGGGATTTTGCCACAGAAGAGATTAGGAAAATATCAGGGGATATTCTGAAGACAGAGTAGTTAAAACACAGGTAAGCTAACAAAAGAGATAGAGAAATAGCAGTTAAATAATGAGTCAAAACAACGGCCAGATCAAATCAAATACAGAAAAATACCTTTAAAATGTCTCTCTGAAACTGTTAATACACCTTTTTCTGATTGGGCCTTGACATCCATCTAAACCATACTCAGAAGCAGCAAACTCCTCACCGTGTAATGAATGATAATGAGAGTAATACAGAGAATATTTAAGTAGTACAGAAAATACTTAAGACCTTATGTACCACCATCATGAAAACACGAAGCAGTACAGTGTGTCTCCCATACCTTACTGCAGCTTCTAACAGCGGTGTTCCCACTGTGGCTATGGCTACTAGCTACAAAGCATTCCAGAACTTCTCAGATGTTGCCGTAGTGATTTCAAGGACCAATGCTAATTTTTCTCAGAAATGTATTTAACTTGGAGGACTAAATGGTTATTTTCTCATCTTTTAATATTTTCCCATTCATTTCACTTGATATCTTGCATACTGGAAGTTTGTAGGCCAGGTAGCTTTATTTAATTACTTCTAGAAACCATTTGACTTTGCTCTAGATCCTTCTAAGACATTACTAAAAGGGAAAGGAGGGGAAAAAAGTGCAACTGTAAAATATGATATGACTAAACATGCCTGTTTGCATTGGGCAATTCTCTTTTAAGTCCAGCAGCCAACTTTGCCATGTGGCACTTGCAGAGAAGTGTTGCTGTCATAATCAGAGCCTCTACAATGGAAGCCCTGCCAGTCAGTCCTGAAGCCATTTGCCAGCCTGAACAGGACTGTAGGACTCCAAAGTCTGTGCTATACAATTTAGAAGAAATTACTTGGGAAGCAAAGTCATAGTAGCAGAACCGTCCTGCTGCTCTACTCCAGTTAGGCCAACAGAAATTTTCATAAAAGTCAGCTAATTGTGAAAAACAAATTAAAATGAGATGTATCTGGACTGAAACCAATCACTGAGAAAAGCAGCTCTGAGCACTAACAAATTTAATGTCCACCAGGTGTACGTCTGCTTAATGCTGAAAAATCAGACATGAGGCATACTAAAACTATTAAGGGGAGACCATATGTTTACAAGCAGCCACTCCATTATTTGCACCTCGTTGTGACAGTTACACTTTGTTCTCCCCGGGACACATTCACATTTAGGAACTTGATGTTTATATTTGGCAATAACCTCAACATAATTTCAGGAAAAGCAGTATTTGCAATGATCTGCTTTGCTCTTTTGTCTATCATGCTTGGCTAGAACTGAATAGCTGAGAACAGGAAATTTTCAACTGTAAATAAATTAGAACATAAACAAATCAGGACCGCTTCCATCATTACATCATAAGGTTTGAAAGGCCAAATGTCAACCTAATCACATGATACTTTTTCTCAACCCACTGCATAAGTATATATCCACCAAAGACTTTTTCCAATAGGAGGAAGAGATAAAATCCAGCTAACGTACAATCCTGCAAAATACTAGTCATACCTGCTTTGATCCAGCAAAGTGTTTAAACAGGTGTCTAATGTTATGCACAAGTAATCTCACAGAATCCTGTAACCAAGTCACAAGTTTAAAATTAAGTATGTGTTTTAGGTCCAGGGTGACAAGGCTCAGCACCTTGTATGATTAAGTGACTAGAAGAGGTTGTGTAGGAGTCATGTCCTTAATTGCTTGCTGACTTCATCAGCACTTATATCTTACTGAGGTTGTATTTGCTAGTGTGCAAAATAAAGGTGACCTTTAATTACAGAAGGAATATAGCTTTCCTGTTTGAAACTATATGTTCTTCAATTAACAAAATAATGAAAACCTAATACCCAAATTAGTCACAATTTTGGAAGGATCAGTAATTAGCTGATGTTATTTTTTTATTCCTGATAGAAGATGAATCCCTGGAATAACATTCTAAATACATAATATTCTATTTTCTCACTGGTAGATCCAAATATGTCTTCTCACAAGTCAATGGTGCTGCTAAGGATCAAATATATATCAGTAGTCACAGATACGTGTCAGATGTCGGGGCTTTGCTAATGCAGTGGTCTTATATGCAGTACTAAGCCTGCAGCAGGCTATAAACCAAAATACCCTCAGGCTGAGTTCAAGATAATTGAAGTCAAGGCTGCTTTTAAAAGGCAGTATTTTCCAAAACAGATCTTTTCTTTTTTTATGCAAAATTCAGTGAAATGTTGAGATATTTCATGACAAACAACAAAATGAAACTCTTTGTGGCGTTCAGCTGCAGCCTCCTGACAACATAATAATGGTGGAATGAAGCTGTGTTAACTGAATAGTTTCATATGCTGCATCTACTCATATTCATGGTTTTAATTTAATCTGATCTGCAGGCAGATGTTAATTTTTGTTTCCTGACATAAGCTAAATGCAATTCATCTTATGTCTAAGTTACTTGGATTGTTTGTGTCTTGTGTAGTAAGTACAGTTTTGCCTTCAAATAAAACATCAATACATCAATGAAAGATACATGTGGATATCTAATAATAATTACATGTGCATATCTAATAATAGACACAGGATAATTTGTAATCAGTGTAGCAATATCTTTGGGGGAAAGCATAATAGACCATCTATTTTCATAAATGTTCACAGATCTATATCTTTAGTTTATTTTAATTACTAATTATCATGCAGTTTTAGGGAATAGAATACTAAATTATATTTAAATGTAAGACATAGTAATCACAAAATGTCCACCTAGTCACCATCTCAGTCAAATCTTACGCAATCTCTGACAATAAACTCTTGTGTATTATATTACCTTATCTCACACAACAGGTTTCCCCAGCATCTCCTTAAAAAGAAAGAGGTTCACTTCTGTACATGTCATAATGCATTACTGCTTATCTAACCTTAGTAATGTGAGAAACAGATTATACAGTCTATTGACAACTGCAGTAGTTAGAATATTTTTAATTTTTACATAGGGGTTTTTTGTAAGTTTTAGGCAGTTGAATATGATCATTTTTTTCCATAAATTATGGCTATTGTTAAATGTGTATTATAAAGTATTACTTAGCATTAAGAACATTTACTAAGCTTATAATAGAGACTCTTTTTTTCCCCTTTGAATTTCCACAATGTCATGTTATAGATGTTTTCTTTTTTGCATTAAGAAATGGGCAACCTATAATTTTTTAAGGCCTGTAAACTGATGAACCTCTAGAAGCATCTATGCCTCCTAGGATCAAGACAGGGAAATTACAAAGATGTGTAAGGTGCTTATCAGGCA
This sequence comes from Forpus xanthops, assembly GCA_032466535.1. Classification (NCBI taxonomy): domain Eukaryota; kingdom Metazoa; phylum Chordata; class Aves; order Psittaciformes; family Psittacidae; genus Forpus; species Forpus xanthops. Next base: position 20,515 of record JASSUY010031628.1, on the reverse strand, counting down.
AAATTAAAAAGGCAGCATTTTAAATCTTAGAGAACCATACAGCCATATTAAGATTCTATTATATAGAATCATCAGTATTTTAGTGGCCTGAACGTGGGACTGGAGGAGCTCTAGTAGTGTGATATTCATTTTAATTTAAAAAAAGAAAAAAATAAATTAGAATTTCAAGGATGCTTATACTCACTCCCGTAGACAAAATAGGGTCACTACTAACTTTCTCTCTTAGAAGGAAGTCTGCTTGCCTTATCTATAGAAAAACTTCATAAAACACTTTCTTTTTTGTTTGCGGAAAGATTCAGTTATTTAGAGACAGGTAATCATGAGTAAATTATCTACTAACTGCAAAGGAGTGATAGGACCATGAAAGTCTGTCAAGGGCAGGTTAACGTTAATATAAATAAATACTGTTTTAATAGACAATATTTAGACAATACACTTTGTTCATTGTGCATCAGATTAGTGCCCCTTTAGTGACAGGCACTGTCAACTAATTAAAATGTATTTAAATCCTGACTGATGTGTCAACGCAACATACTTCTGTGTGCATTGCAAGAATAACAAAGTACTAGATTTAACCTGTTTTGTCACTACGTGAAAGACAGAACCTAGGTTATGTTAAACTTTCTTTTTAAAAGAGAGGGTTCCCACAGCCTTTTTTCCCAGATGGTACAGTAACTGCTTTCTTACACCAACTAAAACATTCAGCCAACTTCTTCAGTTGGTTTACCTTTCCTCTTGCAAAAGAATTCCTGCCTTCCAGACTCTAATAAATGCAGAATTAGACATTTCAAAACATGGAGTGTAATCCCTCCAGTCTTCTCAGGACTAATATCAGGATTCAGAACTGCTAAAGTTAGAGCTATTTCTTCTTCGACAATCAAATCAGATTTGCTTTACTTTCTTCAGATTGCTCCAACTTCTTCAAAACTCCAGTGGTAACACATCAGGAGTTCTGATTATCTAATTCATCCTAGTTCTCGTCTTAGACTGATACTTCTGCAGTGCAAAAACGTCTTTTCTGTATCATCTACATCAAAGCATAATAAAAATAACCCAGTTCTGTAGCTAGGTAAACCCTACTAGATGATAGATGAGATCCTTATGAACTCAAGATACTGAGGATAAAATGTCCCCTACTGAGGGTAAGCTGTATGTTAGGAGACAGTGCTTTTCAATGCTTCCACAGTGTGACAGAAGACTATTCTATGGTTGACCCTTCCTGAGCAGGAATATACTAGGCAACATTCAAACAGGGGCTCCACAATGGAAACAGGCTGAAAGCAGATATTCAAGTCTGAGATAAGTTTTTTAAGTAGACGGTTACAAAGGAAATACACGGTGCAGCTTTACTTATATCCAGGTATCTATTTTCCAGTTAATGGTTTGAATATTCAGACTGACTTCCTATTAAACTTAGACCCATTGGATGTGGGTCAATGCACGCATATTTCCTGTTATATTTTCCTCATGATGCCCAGTATCTCTTGTATAATGCCTATGTGTTCTTGAAAATTAGACAGAGGCGTTTAAATCTCTCCTAAACCAGGCAATGTAACTATTACTAGAAAGTACTACAGATGGCTGACTAATTGAACCATGGAAAGCATTATCACACCATTTCTCAATTTAGAGTTCATTATTCATTTGAGTTCAATCTCTTTTCATTACTGTTATAATTCCATATGAAATCAAAGTGAATTTCAAATGTACACCTGTGCCTAAGGCCATTTTGCAGTCATCTTCTTCTGAACTACACCTCATTTCCAGCCAGTCCTACCAGATCACTGAAAATGGTTATTTGCTTATTTCCTGAGGGTTTGGGATTGTAGCTTAGTTATTAGAGCAAAAGCCCTGAGGCCAGGATGTGCATAGAGCCTTGGCTCTCTTACCTTAAGCAAGTTGCATGTATTCCATGGGGTTTATGTTTACCTCTGTGCAAAGGTATTGTGGGGGTTAATATTTCTACAGCACTTTTAGAGTTTTAAATGAAAAGCACTGTGAAAGCACAAAGTATGACTTATTAATAATAAATATACACATATATTTCCAGTTTATGTCTCAAGTATCCAGTGTGTGGATTTTTATTTGTACAGAGCTGCAGGTCTTCTCCAATAAAACAGACTGTAGCAGCTACTTATTTAAAGTTCTTTTGCACCAGATTAACTGAATGCCTGAGAGAATGATACTAGGTCACCTTCTTAAAATGGCCTGAATACCAGCAGAAGATTAAGAAATGGTGGGAGCAACTATATTTTGTTACACTGAAAACATTACAAGCAAAGTGTATATGAGCAGTGACATTCAGTGACAGATTGAATTGCATTATGATAAACTAAAAATGGCCGAGAGACTCAGCCCTTTGGAATAATAACTCTTGAAGATTTTCCATTCTGATAATCAGTTGATTGACTGGGGGTTACAATAAGAAAATGGCTATGACTTTCAGTTTAGAAAAAACAGCCTTGTGATCTAACATAGTTTCACCCTTATGAAAATGGTGTTATGATCTGCAGCTCTGTTGGTTTTCATGGATCCTGGATAATTCTTTAAAAAATTATCTAATCCTTAACTTTCCCAGTAGTGGCTCAACAACAGCTGTAACTGAATACTCATCGTACCAGGTCATACATGATATAGGAACACGAGCTACCTTATCTGGCCAGGATACATACACTGCCACCCTATAATTAACTGTTGCTTTATTTAAGGTGTTAAATAAATACCGGACTTTATTTAAGATCATGTGTGTTAAAATATATTTGGAGTTCTGAAGTTCTCAGGATCTTAATACCGCCCACTTATGCATCTTGTCTTGTCTTCTGGAGTATCGCAATGCAGAACCTAAGTGTGTGGGTTACTTTAATAGCATTTATAGAAGCATGCATCAGAGACAAATCTTTTGTGTTGTATTTATATAGGTGGAACAAGGAGACAAATAGAAAATACTATTTTCTAGAAGATGCCAGGAGCAGACAAAGTTGCTACTGGCAGCTTTAGAAGTAGAGAAACAAACATGAGACAATGCAGTCCTGAACTGACAGAAACTTCATTGAGATTTTGTGTTGGTACAGCAGGTTACTTTTCCTCATTTTTTTTTGCTGGTTTCCTACATAAAGAAGTTTGCAAAGTACAGTCTCAAGGGTTTCTCTAGTCAAGGTTAAGCAACTATAAAGTTTTTAATAAAGTATCATTTTATTTGAGAGATTTGCCTAACTGATGCTGCATAAGTGATATTACTGGACTATTAAGCATGAGAATTTGCGTTTTATATAAATTTCTAATACACCTATGTGTGTCTATTTTATGATTTTTTTTTTTTTAAATGAAGGATATGAATTCAATTAAATCTTCACTTAATGTGTTGCAGTCTTAATATATTACAGGATCAATTTCCAGCACTATTTTTCACACTGAATGGCAGCTTTTTCTTTTCTATTTTTTTTTTTTTTAATGCGGCTTTTCTAAAAGAAGGGCAATGGGTGAGAATAAACTCCTTAACTGGCCAATATCAGTGTAGAAAGGGAAATTTTTTTTCTCTAGGCCTTGTAACATCCAGCTGAGAAGGAAATCTTCTTTGTTAGTATCCCACAAGCTAAGTCAGACAGTCACTGGCAGCTAGAAACCAGGTCACAGTGGTCTACGGTGATCCTGCTGCTAGATAGTATTCTCTAGCAGAGAACATATATGGACAAAGGTACAAATTGCATCAGCAGCAACAGCTGGGTGAAATAAGATTTAACTGCTTATTGGAACCAGATGGCAGACTATTAGAAGTAGTCTAAAGCTGCCCTGGAGGAGCAGGAATAGGCTTGAGAGATGCTGCATCAGACAGGAACTGAAAGCATTAGTGTAAAGACTTTGTAAGATGAACATGTTGAGGCACTCATTGCTAATGTCTCCCTACCTCTGTTACAAATTTTAAAGGCCATGAGCAGAGGAGAAAGATACAAATTATAGAAACAGATGGAGAGTCAGTGAGGCATGGAGATACAGGTGCTATACGAACAGATGGAGTGAGGGGAAAAAAAGGAAAGGAAAAGCGCTAAGTCTGAGAGTCAGTTGACTCTATCTCTGGATGCACAAAATTCAGCAGGTGTATAACAGTTTAGTCTTGGAGGGGGACACAGAAATTAATTGCAGAGCTTGTTTTTCAGATAGCTCACTCCTTCCCACTAGGGACACTAGTTTCTTCCCTCCCCCACATGCATTGCAACAAATTAACTTGGATTTGAATACATCTGACTGCCAGAAGTTTTTTAAAGTTAACTTGTGGCAGGGCAGAATTTAATCAATATCACTGACTAAGAGCCCTTACCTTCTTAAGTATCATGCCAATGCCTTTTTTACCAACTCTAGACCACATTAGTTCACAGATCGACATTAAACACTATGGCAAAGCTGGGATGATGCTGCTTTCAATCCAAAGGCTGATAGTATCACTGTCCCAGAAGATGGTGCTCGTAGAGGTATTTAATTTTATTAACCATTTGATACACATAGACTGCATTCACCAAATGCCAAATCCAGGATCACCCTCTCATTATGCGCAAAGCATAATCTCAGTGGCTGACATTTATTTAAATCGATTTCCCTTTTGGAGTATGGTAGATGGCTGTTATTTATCTCCAAAAGAATTGTTGATGATTTAGAAAACCGTGAGGTAACTCTTAAATTCAAAATTGTATTACATTTCCTCTCTACCTTTGCTGATCCAGCGCAGGGAAATGTCATTATGAATGACAACATTCAAATAGCATCCAGAACTGCCTCTGTGAAACCTGCAAGGTTCAGCCTAACAGAGCCCTCACTGGCAGTAGTCTGGAGTTGTGAACTAGGTTGCCTGGAAATCTGATGAATGTAGGGTTGAGTCTTTTAATGTCTGAGAACCAGTTCTGTGATTAACCATTCGACTCTGATTAAAATGGACACACACACCTGCCATCCTAAGGGCCCACTTTTGAAACACCCTGTTTGGGGATTTTTACATTTGTAAGTGAGGCATGGTATTTCCTTCCATTTGTCATTAAGCTTTCTTCCATTACCTTTTGGAAAACATACACTTAGTATTCCAGGCATCACTTGCTGGATAGCATTGATCACAAAGCTCTCAGCTTCTCTATTTTTGAAGAGACTCTTTGTTTCTTTCCTGCAGCAGCATGTCAATTTGAAAAATAGGATTGCTAGGAAAGATTTTTTATCATTTTCTCATTAAGTCCAGAAGTAACAAGGGGAAATATCTGGTAGGTCAACTAGCCTGTCCTCTTTCAAGAAAAAGACTTCTCCCTTTTACACATTTAACGATGTAAGATTTGAAGAATGTACATACTTGGGTTTGGTTGAGAGGATCCATTTTCAAAGATTACTTCTAGAGCTCCTTCAGAGGCATTGGATTCAGGGATCAATAATTTCAACGTTCATGTGTTGTCCACAGCAGCAGTTTCATGCAAAACCCAGACACCACCCTGAACACTGACATTAAACAATGCTAGTGGTCAAGCCTTTGCTCGCATGTGATCAGAATGAACATAAATTTACACAAATTGAGCAGATTTGACTGGGATCCCAAAGTGGTATCCTCATGGATACCATCACATACATTTTCTCCATGGTTTTGGGATCATTTTCTATAACCCTTTGCTTGGCTTTTGGTTCCTTGATTCAGGTTTGTTATTTCAGTTTAGTTAGCATTAGTTATCACTGTTTTACATTAATGTTTCATCATAAAATCAGAATGCTATCACAATGGTCTGCCAGCTGGCTGAGGAAAAAAGTTGGATGCTTATTAGATTTTGAAGGCAATAAGCAATAGACCACAATTTTAGTAGATTTATGCCAGTCAGGTAGAACTACTACAAAAAGATGTCTCATAAACTATTAACTTTGGGAACACTGCAGGATAAGTCATGCATTAAGCAGATTAAAAGCAAATAGAAGGTGGCAAAAGACAATAGCAGCCATTAAAGGAAGGATCACAAGATCTGTTGGACAGAGTCAACAATCTAAATGTGGAATCACTCTTGCACAAAATTGAGCATTTGAGCCTGCTGCAGTGATATTCAGAGCAGAAGCAAAAGAAAACTGTCACTGACTACCTTGAGAAGCAGTGAATAATTCAAGGCAAGCATCCACCAGCACCACAGAGAACTCCTGTCCTGATGAAGCCTTTCTAGCAAAGTAGCTGAAAGACATTTATATACTGAAATAGTAAAAGAACAGGTCCTGACAATCTGCATGATTATTGTTCTTGCATTTCCAAATTCATTTTTTTTTGCTTGATTAATATATTTAAAGGAATTTATTGTTTGACTTATCCAATACATGCAAGAGCTGAAATCTCAGACAAAAAAAAACTTTCAATATTAACTCAGTTACAAGAAAAGGCTCTTGTAGGTAGAAGAAAAAAGACATTAACATCAAACCTGTTTTTAAAAAGTGTTTTGGCCTGATTCCAGATGCTCATTCTTACATGATCCAAGAAGCAAAGGGAATAAACTTGCAGGATAAAAATTGTTCAGCAATTTTTTGCACTCGTGTACAAACACCCACAAGAAAATCTATCAAGTCTGCAGTCACTAGCATGACAGATGCACCCAAGGTCTTGCTGACATTGGCTGTCTTACAGGGGCAATCTGTATATAAGGACAACATGCTCTTGAGCAATTCCTTCTAATGAGTTAGGTGTACAGATTAGTTCCTTTAATATCTCTGGCATGAAGTCTTGTCTTTTTTGCTTATGAACTAAGCACTGCAGAATCATTGGAGGGCAATACTGAATAATAACAATAATACAATTTGTTTGCAGGTTGATGACAGGCCCTGAAATAGATCTCTGGAATCTTCCTATCTATATAATGTAAACTATTTTTAATTCTGCAACTGGAAACAAAGTGGCTTAATAGAAGGCTCAAAAAAGCCTGTATCATAAGTATTTTACCATTTTCCATGAGCATGAACTTATAAAGGGAAAATCACACAGACTGTGAAAAGTAGTCAAAAAAACATTATAATTTGAGCATGCTCTATAAAACATTGAAATATGCATCTACTACTTTTAGGAAGGGTTGTTCACTAGAGAACTTACTAAATTTCAGGCCTGCCCATTCTTTACATATTTAATTCAAGGAAATGGTGGGATCATTTTAGTAGGTAAAATTAATAATATATTGTAATAAATAAAAACAAGGACACACTAAACATCCTTCATTTACTTAGGAACTGGTTGAACACATCAGAGGATGAGTCATCAGAAACAATGCAATCCTGTACTAAAGAATGTGGGGCAAACAGCCTCTGCTATGATGCTGTGGCAGTAATGTGAACTATAAGTCCTGTTAAATAACACCAAGAGGAAGAGCCATGCAATATGAAAGAAATGATTTTCAAATATCTCCTACCCTGCTTACAGTGGTAGAATGAACCAGGCTCATGGGAACCCTGATTACAAATTCAAGGAAAGCTAGGGGATTTTTTTTCCACTATAAAACACTTACAATGCTTTCTGGGTCATGATTAACCTATCCTTCACCCCTAGTAGGATTCTTACACATGCTTCTTATCTCTGTGAATGAAACAATTACCCAAGAAAATGACAACTCCTTCCATTCCCCTCAAAAGCTTCTCTTAACCTCGGCAATTCTTTATCCTACCAACATACAGGAGAAATCTTTCCAGGCTGAGCACTGCATTCTTCTAGCTATAGTTTTAGGAACAAGTATGACACTTTTCTGGCCAAGTGTACTCATGAAGTGTGAACTGCTGGCCTGGAAGGGGTCGTTCCATGCTTTATTGTAATATTTTCATTTAAAATAAGAAGGTTCGGGTTTTTTAAAAGTCATTTAATACTTCCTTTATAGCCTCTCTCTGAGTGTGTACATCCCTGATACACAAGTATATAAGTGTGGATTTCTTTCTAGAATGTTGATTGAAAAGATACATTAAACATATCTATATAGTTAATATATCTAGCTATGTTATCTATTTGCATTATTATGGGACTTGGGTGTCCTAATCGGGATCAGTCTCATTGAACTGGGTGCTGTAACGCTTTGTAAGCACCAAAAATCTCTATTTTGCATTTGCTATTCTTTTTACAAGTTTACTTAATAAAGTGGATACATTGAAAATAAAGCCTGATGGACCTGGTGAAGTAAAGAAATGGAAGTTGGTAACTGTAACATTTTCTATTATGTTTGCCATTGTGGTATCTGAGTCTTTCACAAGCATTTAAGGCGCAGGCTCTAATTTGTCTACAGTTTTTGTAGTCATTTATATACCAACAATGTACAATTTAAAATGCACCTGATATGGTAGCATTATTTTCACTAGCAACTATAAAAGTGACAGTTGAAAAGGTAGTTCTGCTTCATCTAGCCTTCTAAATAATTAATTGAATATGGAAAAATAACCATCCTCATTGTACAGACTGAGAACCCAGCCAAAGAGATGATGTTACATGTCCAAAGCCTCTCTTCCCTTACAAGGCAAAATTAAAACCAGAAACAGAACAAATGAGCCTACGTACAATTGCAATGCCTGTGCAATTCTGTTCAGAGTCTAGTCTGGAGTTCAGCTGAAGAAGGAAAAGAATGGCAGGAGTATTCTTGGCCCAAAACTTTTTGGTATTCAATTCTACCTAACAAATACATATGGTAGTGGTGCAGTGGACCTTCTCTGTTTTGGCACCAAAACAGCATGAGGAGACCTCAGGTCAGCCTTTTCATTTTCAAGCATTCTGTTTAGACCTGGAAAAACGCAGCTCAATTGTGAGTGAATCCATGGACAAATATAATATTTCTTTTTTTTTTAATTTGGATAATTTTACTGGCTAAGAACAGTGATGACAATTATTATCTTTCAGCAGAATAAAGTAAAACTCGGCATTTCTTTTCACAATGTGCAGGAGAATCAGCTCAGCTGTATTAAGATTATTCTTTTCACAACTCATGAATCAGCCATTCATACTTTCATAATGCTATGTGAATTAAAAGATCATAATTTTATTCATTTTTAGCAGCTATTTCTTTTTCAATACCCATTGCATCCTGTTCAAAACTTCACTAGGTTAGTTTCTTTGAAGACAATTCTTCCCTATGCGTCCCCTTCCACTTATTAATAACCATTGGTTTAGTTTTATCTCTCAGCCACATTTCTCAATGAATGGGAGAGACCCCATTGGGATGACCCATGTTAACACTACAGTGACTTAAATTGTTTTATTCATCATACATTTCTTGACATTAAGAAAGGCATTGCCGTGCGCTTGGGGCTGTCATATGGGTAACAAGATCAACTAGTTATTTCAATCTATCTGACATGAATAGGCTCCACCAAAATGAGAGAAATGCCAAAGTTATAAAAGGCAGAGCATAGATGTCATGTTAATTTTGTGCTTCAGGCTCATTAGCTCTAATTAGCTGTCAAGACAATTAGCCTGAATAGACTTGCCGAAATCCTCCCTATAAGACCAGCTCAAGCATGTGAGTCAGGGACTGGGGAACGCCACAGCCTCACAGTGCTGCCTAATGTTTTCACGTCCTTTGCAGGAACGATAACCCGAACACCCGCTTTTGTGAATGGGTAAGGAAAGGATACAGCATCTATTAATGACAACCTGAACTTCATGTAATACAGAAAAAGCCTTTGCTGAGTCAGCCTCAATGACCTGCAAATTGCTATATATTCCATTTCCTTTTATTACCTCCCATTTATTGCAAGACAACCCCGTAGCTGAAGTGACAGAATTTGCCCTGCATTTACTCTTCAGTTGAGAACCAGTAAAGGGTTTGTTTCCCTTAAATTCTCAAAACAGAGATAATGTGTGACTTGACTGCTGTTGGCCTCACCAGTTCTTTTATAGAGAGACGTGAAATTCATCTAGTCTAATCACAGCAAATATATTTTCGTCTCCTTTACCAACTTCTTCAGTACGAACTTTTTGCAGGAAGAGCTGCAGCAGCAGTAGGTGGGGAGCTAGGAGAAGGTCCCTTGATTGTTACAAGCTGCTTTAAACTCTCCTGAGGCTTAAGACTGTTTCAGGGGAATTGTGTTTGCCCTATTTTTAAAGCTGCTGTGGTTTTCAGACTTTAGATTTTTGCATTGTGCATTTTGGTATACTTTTATGTATTATGACTATATTTCAATTAAATCGCCCTTCCTGAAAAAAAAAACCAACTAAAATTCTAAAATTAAAATTAGCCCTGTGTTATTAAGTATAATTTTTTTCTAAATAAGACGGTTGTATTCATTATTTATCATATCATAGTGGAAGCAGCCCTATATTTTGAAGGGTATAGGCATATAAATACACTTTTTTAGATGGGGTTCCTTTGTTCCCTAAAGCTAAGTTGGCAAGGTTGGAGGCTAGGTCTTGAAGTCTTCATTTAATATTTCAGGTAAAATCAGAGCAGTAAGACAGAAAGCCCTGAAGATGAAAAGTAACCACCTGAAGATGACTCAAAGGGAAGTTGCTATGACAATGGTTTCCGAACAGAGTGGAAAAAAAAAACAAACCCACTTGCCTATCAGAAGGAAAGTATGACACAGGTGTTAAGGTCATTCTGAAATTAGATCCTTTACATCAAAGCTTTCATTCAGAGCCCCTACATTACAGCTTTCAGTAAAGCTCTAACAAGGCTTGTGTCTGTACCCAAGGCTCACTGTGACCCCCAACATCTGCACAGAAGTATGAGAAGTATTCTTTTGCTCACAGTTGGAAAATAATGAGACAGCTAGCTAACTTACATGGAATAACAGAATTGAGTGTGAGCTAAGCAGGTAAGAACACTAATTCTCAATTCCATTTGTAGATAAACCATTTGAACATTTTTCTATGTGCTGTATTAGCATATTTCACTATGTAGAAGAAGTACACACTTCTGTTCTACACTTATTACTGAGGCAAGTTAACTTTCCATGTGAGGGCCCATTGAACATCTCACCAGCATGACATGCTTGGTATACATCACTCAAAACGTGAGCTAATTGCCTCAGCACAAGATTTCCCTTGGAGGAGAAGTCCCATCATGAGATTTTTCTGCAGAGCCTATTCTGTGTTACTTGAGAGACAGCTGTTACAGCAGATGACAAAATCTGAAAAGAAGTTGATACAAGCATGGCCTTGATATTTGGAACTGCTGTTTTAGAAATGTCAAGAAATTTACATTACAGGACAGCGGTAGGGATGGAATTCTTACAAGACTTCAAGGTCTGCATTTGGCACACACAGTGGATAATAATTCAAGGAGATATAGGTGGGAGGAAGTGCTTGTTCACATGTAAAACATATGCACCATGTATGTTTTTAATAAAGGTAAGTCGTGTCATCAAAAATATCAGTTTATGAAGATAAAGAAAATTATGTCTTTGGGCACCATCTGAAATACAAAGACTTCACAGATTTTACATTAAAGATTACCTTAATGTTCCCCAGAGTGACTGGATGCCTTCACTTCAGGATGCCAAACCTGAGACACTGTTAGAGACAACTGCTCCTCCTGTAAACTCCTCTGAAACCAGTTCATGGGATCTTGTACTAAATTCCCAAAATAAGAAGCAGCTCAGTTGATTGATCATATATAGATTTCTTGACTTTTATCTTTACTGATTGATGCATTTTCATTTTGGAGCAAAGTTAAGTCAAGACATTTCTACTAGAAAGAATATCCTGTTGAGTTACTGGGCCACCAACATGTTCCCTACAGGCAAGATCTTCAGTCTGCTCCAGCGATACAGAATCAGATTTTGCAATAATAAGTATAAAGATAGTGATATATCTTAGCTCATGGAGTTGAAAGAAAAAAAAAAAGGTTTTGAAATGACATATTATTCCAAGAAAGTGAGAGTATCAAATTACAGCCTGTCTGAAAAATATAAAATCCTGTAGGGAAAGATAATACAGTCTACCACATGAAAGTAACCTAAACCTATTAAGTTATGACATGATTCTTTTTAAGAAGTTGTGCTTATGTTTAGTTTGTCATCAATTTTTTGTTGCTGCTTATATTTAAATTTTTATATAGAAGTTCAAATTAAGCTTAATATAAAATTAAGATAAATATTCATATATCTTAAATACCTCAACACCATTTTTACTACCTTTCAAGGAAATTTTAAATAGTACATGGTGAATATTAACTTCTACCAAGTACTTTCTATCAAATAGATATTTTTTTCAGACTTTTTAGTAACAAAACATAACATTTGTTATTTATTTATAGCATATTCTAGTGACAAATGCAGCAAAGCATATAGCAGTATTGCTAACATAAGAAGGAAAATAAATTAAGAATTAACAATAATTTTAGCTCTCTTTTCTTAAAGCCCTGTAAATCTGTCCTATCTTTTTCATGAGAAGAGGGAATATTTTTTATTACTCATAACTAGACGTGTTTTCAAGTGAAACAGAGACATCTATTTCTATTCCAAAATTTGCTTTGATATGAACTCTAAACTTACCAAAAGTAAAAAGAAATAGAGAACCTCTGTAAACTCTTGGCCTAATGAACATTTTAGCAGAGATTAAAACAAATATAAAAAAAAAAAATAACACCTTATTTTGCATTTAAACAGTAGCTGTCTTTGTGGAACCATCCATCAGACTTGAATCAGCTTGTGCCAAATGAAATGCTGAACAAGGTTTGCCATGTCCAGAGAAAAAGATAAAATGCTGTCCAAACCAGGGTCCTTAATAAGCTCACTGTGGCCTTACTAGCCTACCCATTAAAATGCTTTTGCTTATTTTAGACATTTTTAGATTTTGATCCATTTACTTAATTTCCTCTAAACATTGATTAGCTTCACTGTTTAGTGGGAATGGAAATCACATCCTGGCAGCTTCTGCTTGGTTTTGTCAGCATAACACTCCAGTTCTTTGCTAAAAGATGGTTTCCACTGTTGACTCAGCTTGTACTGTTTCTCAGTCAAGCTTTTGATTAATTATATCTTGTGTGGAATTTAAATTTAGTCCATGCATGTTTAGAGATTATATTTCCCTGCTAGTCCTTGTATGTTAAGTAGTAGGTGATAGACCAGCTGTTGACACAGGTGTAAGCAGTGGTGACAGGTCTGTTCATAACAGAGAATGGTGATGACCAGCAAACTTTTGATACATTAACTTTCTAATTGTGCATCACTGTCCTGTGAGCAAGGCTCTGAATGGGAGCAGCAGGCGTCTTCACATCCTTTCATCATTTATTTTTCCTTCAGCTGCTACACTTAGAAAAAAATGTAGCTGTAGCACTAGCACTTAATAGAACTGTGAGGGATAAAGAAAAGGCAGCCACAGCCTGGCTTTGGCTAGCCAGAGTCACCCCACTTCTTTCAGGTGAAGATCTTGCCCTTGGCTATTTTATCTCTGACTCTTTGCAGTCTGTTTCCTCCTCCCTGTGTGCCTCCAACCAAAGAAGAGACAATATTTCTTTGCCAGCCAGGCAATTACTGCTTTCAGCCATGTGATTTTCTCACAGTCATCGACTGCATTACCTTCAAAACAGGATGGTGTCACAAAATTTATGTACCGAGTTTGTGCTCAGTCTTATGTTCACAACATAAGCCATACCAGCCAGAGAGCGTATCTGAGGTTAATGATAAAGAGTTCCATTTTCCACAATTGCTCAAAATATGCCCTTGAGGACTTTATCTGACAACCTATATCATAAAATTATTTACCTTAATCACTGCCTAGAATCATAGAATCAACTAGGTTGGAAAAGATCTTTAAGATCATCAGGTCCAGCCATTACCTGAGGACAAGAATGGCTCCCTATTGTAAATAAAAAGTATTTTCCTATTTCTTCAAGAGGATTTGTGAATTAATCCTCTCTTCCCTCCATTACGTCTGTAATCAATGTTAGAAATAGTATCTGAAGCAGACAAATTATATTTCTTGTGTTAATTTGCTCAATTGATAGTCAAGACAAGTTGTTCTCAGCGGGTAATGTAAGGAAAATATTACTGAATCTAGAAGACAGAAAATATGATCAGATAGCAGACAGAAGTTGTTCCCTTTTAAAAGCCACTGTTCCTCAAAAGACATTAGAACAGTTTAATGCTTTAAAAATCTCAGTAATGCATTGATGTCTGACCTATGTGGCTCCCATTACCTGACATACCACTGTGGAAAATGTAACAGTAAATGATGAAGTAAGCAGAAAAGACAACCCACATGCTGTAGGAAAAGTCTGAAGACTTTTGTCTGAATGTTAACTCCATCCTATCGCAAGCTTTTTATTCAGGGACCAGTTGTTACAAAGGCAAAGAGTGCATGGAGTCTGATGGCTACCTTCTACTAACTGGCCAAAACCTCAAACTTACAGGCTTGAAGTGATTTCACATATAGTAATTTCTCATATTGATCTCAGTAGTGGTAATGTCTTAACACACAGGGTTTGTTTTTTTTATGAAGACTTTGGAAGTTACTAGCTGTATTGGTATAAATGTTTTAATTTCTGCCTTCCTTATTATTTTAAGTACTACTACAGTGTTGGAAAAGCTTATGAAATACAATTTTCAAGCACATTTCTTTCTCAAGTGACTTGCAACAAATGTAAACATGATGTCTGATACCTGTAGTAAATGAGCTCTTTTGTCCAACTTCTAAAAAGATGCAGCAAAGTAGCCCTGGAAGGATATTCCTACAAAAGACTCAGTCCTTTAAGACCATTTCACTCAAGGTCTTCTTCTGAGATAAGGAACAAAGACTTGGTTTTTTTTTTGTTGGTTTTTTTTTTTTTTTACTTTTATTAAGAAATAAGCTTTACCCACAGCATCATCTCACAGAGCACCTCAGACTTTAAACTACTGAGTCAGTGATCTCAAATCTTCAGAAATAACAGTAAGACCAGAGTTGAAGTAATGACTGAGAGTGACAGTTTCCAAATCCTATTAGCAAATAACTTCAGGTTAGCAATGGAGGCTTAAGGCCTGAACCATCTGCTGTAAGAGAAAGGCTTCACTTATTGTCCCACTCCAAAGGAAGGGTTTCAGCAGACAGCACTACACTTCTCAGGAAAAGCTACAGAAAACTCCATGTTCTTGTAAGGGGTGATGAGAACAAAGCTGTTTGTGCAACTGCAGCAGCAGGAGCCACTTGCCACTGTCGTACCCACACAGTCTTGAATTTTTTACTGCATACTTGCGGAGGACAGTTCGGCTCTGGTGCACTGCCTGTTCTTCCAGAAGGGAAGGCTTTAATCCTATTATCTTGTGGAGCCAGCTACTTTCTGGCAAGAGTTATTACAGTGTTATCTGTGATTAGCAATCTCCTTCTCCACTAAGCCTGCATACTCTCCCTAAGGCAAAACAAAGACTTTCTCTCAGGGTTTCTTGTATCATAAAAAACAGAGCTGAAAACACCACGCTCAGTCATTTTGCACGTTCGGGTAGTGTTCTGTGCCCCACGTCTGAGTTCTTTGCACAATGCAATTTCAAACTCTGAGGCATCTGTTCCTGCAAGTAATGGATCTAACTGAAAAAAAGTTTCTCCTTTAATCTTTACAATGACGTAGGAGGTACATTCCTCTTCTAGAAAATAAAAGTTAATGGTTCTCTATTTTCAGAGATACATTTTATTATTCATTTGATATCCTTGAAAAGGGTTGTGTGCATACTCTGAGATGTAATATTTTATTTCTAAGCCCCTATCAGAAATAGCAGTTAAGATCATTACACATTTTCATTCAATAAAGAAGGCTAAAAAGGGATAGCCCTAATGGATATCCTGTCACATCTTATCCATCTTAAAAAAAAATTACTCTCATAGTAAACACAGACCCTCTAATATATGACAAGATGCTTTGCTGCCCTGAGCTTCCCTTTCCTCTGAGCAAAATGAAGTCATTCAGATTCCACAAACATTATTCACAGTACCTTAAAAAGTAAAATCTCAGCCTCAGAACACCTGCCAAGAGAAGAGAATAAAATAATATGAGGAAAGACCGTGTAAAGGGATTCAAAAGCTTCGGATCCCTGAGAGAGTTATTATTAGCTGGCAGCTTTAGATTTCATTTCTGGTAGAAAAATTTCAGACATGAGGGACACTTTATCATTAGCAACAGAGAAGAAAATAAAATGTAGTGACTTTTACCATGTATCCTATTTGAAACAAAACAAATACTTTAACCAAAAGCTGTTCTCAAATTAGAAGTACAAATCAATATCCTTGAGACAGATTACTGGAGAGTTTGCCAATTTATGTCTCAGAGGAAAAGTAAAAATTTTAACCTTTCCTAATAATAGTCATTTCTCATGAATAAGCTGGGTTGGCCAAACAGGTCTTCCAAAACTAAATAGGTTGAACCATGAGAGAAGTCAGACCATGGAATGACTAACGGTCCTTCTATAAATGACTGGAACATTTTGGGGGAGGGAACATTTCAGTGAAAATGGCACAAAGTAATAAATTACCTTTGGGGTTTTTTTCTGATCCTTTTCACCTGTTTTATGTATTTAATTTTTCCCCTTATAGAAAAGAAGCATGGAGAAAAAGAAGTGAAGCAGCTTTAAAACCTGAGTGCCAAAAATGTTTGAGTTCTAAACAGCTGAAACCAGTTTAATGAAATGACAGTAGTAATAATAATAATACAAAATCAAGGTCTGAGAAAAATTTTGCCCCCTCTGTAGGTTTGCTTATATGGAATCCAGCAACATTTTCTAACAATTGTACTGACTGTTTATGTGAAAAGCACCTACATCATGAGGCTTCCTTTCTCACTAGTAAACCACCTGAGGGGAATTAATGGGAATAACAGGTAAGGCTAGGGGAGTAGTTCCATGGGTAGCAGAACTAGTAAATCTTTATCCTGTGCCTCTACATCAGTCAGAGCACTTGCAGGGTCTCCCCTCTGGTTTTAGCCTCATATTTTTGCTTGTAAAAATTAATTTTTTTTCCACTTCTGTCAAATGACTGTGAAATCAGACAACTGTTTTCAAACTGATTTGAGAGAGGCAGCAATTGCAGGAAGCTGACATGAACAGCATAGTAAGTAATTGTTCTTTAGGAAAACAGACTATAAAAACAGTGGATAACTGTACATTTTCTGCAAACCAGAAGTCTGTGAGACACCAATAACTGCTTATATCTGCAGCTTTGACATAAAAATGCACAAGGATATGTTTGAAGGCTAGTGAAACACTCTCCAAAATACATACATAGACATTTTATAAAGTTAGTTCACATGATTCTGACACTCAATCTTGCTGACAGCAACTCTAAAATAATGGATAGGAAAAGAAAGGTAATTTCTTTGTTTAACACCAACTATTCAGTAGCCAGAAGAGAGGAGGACACATGTAATGTAATGAGCTGTAAGGGTCATAGGCCGAAGCTTGTGTTCTCTTCCTGGCCTTGACGTTGTCCTGTAGCAAGACCTTCAATAATCTGCACTTTTCGTGCTTTTTTCTCTGTCTCCTTAACCTTCTTGGTCATTTAGATTGTAAAGTAATATGATGCTGAAGTTACAGGCATACTTCAGGATTTGTTCTCTATTTGTTGTCTCACTTTCTTCTATTTAGGTAAGGTTTTTAACTGAGTTACAGCTCTGTAAATCCTAAAGTCCTTCTTAGATTTCTATGATTTAGTGGAAAAAGAACCCAAAACCCAAAGCTTAAAGACTTTACAAATAGTTATTTTACATAAAAGTAAAAGTGATGAACAATTCAAAAGCAGAGTTCAAGCAGTGGTCATACTCTTATTCCACTTAGATAGGAATAACAGTAACCAGAAAGGCTTTTCTCCTTCAACTCAATAAAACTTACATTCACAATTATTTTCTGTTCTCTGCATTTTACTTCTTTTTCAAATGCATCATTATACAACAAAAATCTTTAAGAGATGATCTGGGGACTGGAGCACCTACCGTGTGAAGATAGGATGAGAAAGTTAGGGCTGTTCAGCCTGGAGAAGAGAAGGCTGTGTGGACACTTCTTCTTTTGCCTCTTCCACTTACAAAAATGACAAAATAGGGAGAAAAAATTGTTTCCTTATATATATATATATATATATATATATATATATATAATTTATTTTGGGATTAGACCAGAACATATTTCTCTGGCTTTCTGCTTGGAGGTGAACCTTAAAGAAATAAAAGGATCATCTTGTTCTTATTCTTCATATATATTCATTTGCAAGGTATTCCTCAAGTTTTACCTGCTATTGTATTTTTGTGTTGGGCACCTTATTCCCTTTTCTTCTCTTCTCATAGAGAGATGCTGATTATCAAACAGGTCCAAACCTAGGCATCGTAATTGTAAAGCTAAATAGAAAAAAAAAAAAAGCTGTAGTGTACTTTAAAAGGGAGGCATTAGCTTAAAGGTAATGAAGAACACCTCATTGGTAATAAGAAACCCACTCCTGGGACCTCATAAATCTAACAAAAGAACAGCTAAAGGATAGAGTGCCCCATAACTAATGGATATATAGAACAGGACTACCTTGAGCATAGCTTAGTCTCTGATGTATCACTTTAACGAAACCTGACTTAAGCAAGTAAAGTGATAAAATGCCCTCACAGATACTGCTAGCATCATGGTATAAAGAGAGGAGAGGGTTTGAAAATAGAGACTGTAGAAGAAGTTGGTTGGATAAAACAGCCAGGCCACAGGAATTCAAGGCAGGATGCCAAGCTGGGATAAGACCCTTCTTTACAAAGCTTTATACCTGTCATGTCACCAATTGTTTTTCAAAAAAAACCAGCAAAAAGAGAGAAAGTGGCAATTTTTCAATATAGGTTATTTCTGTGGTGAAGGTTCTCTATGAGTTATTGCATTTCGTCTGCCTTTCAAATTGATTTGCTAAACAAATGAATAATTGGTTTGTGAAACATGGCAGAAGGATATTAAAGGCTATTAGTATGTGAAATGTGCTGTCTGCTGATGTTGTTCTAACCCTGTGTAGTAAAAATCTATGTAATTCATATGGGACTGATGGATAATTAGTCCCTAGTACTGCCAGAAGCCTCTGATGGATGAGAAATTAGACAATCTTTAATAAGCTTCTTTTTGCCACTTCCTTCACAGTGACATCAATATGTTCAAGTTACACATGTATAGATATATGTTACAAGGTTAAAAGCTAGTCCAAAGGCAGACATATGTAAAGCAGCAACCCAAACAGCTTCCTGTACTGCTGGTTATTAGCCTGGATCTGTCCTGAGCTCCACTTTCCACATTTTGTTGGAAAAAGCTCTGACACCTGCTAAAAAATTGTGCTGCGCATGGCTTATTGAGATTGAACAGAGAAAAGTTAAAGCTCCCACAAAGGCACCAAACAGGAATGAATGTTGTCATTGCAGACTCTCTGCTGTCTGGTGTAAGTCTAGCAAAACTTACCCTTTCACACTACCACTGCACCTGAGTTTAATTCTGAGATCAAGCTAAGACTCACAAAATGAAGTATAAGAAACATATTGGTGGAGCTCTATGCTTCTCCTTTCACAGCTCTGAATGCGGCAAGGCATGGGAGCTGTGCCTGGGCTCAAGGGTATGTAGACCCAAAATCTCCATCTTGACTTGGTTCCTGATTACCAGATTCCCCTTTTCCTCCTTTCATACTGAGGCCAAGGCAGGCAGGCAGCCAACAGCACTCTGCAAAACCTGGATAGCACTTTGCACTTTTTTGTAGCAACTGTTTTAGTGCTTCATAAATTTCTGTACAGATTAAAAAGAAAATGAGAAATCATATTATTGAATAAAATGGCATTTTTTTTTACAGAAATATTTTCTTTCTACCTTTTTTAACCTGATGAATTGGTCTTTGCCAGACACTCACTCTTCAACTCCAGTTCTGTACTGTCAGAATAATAATCAGGCTAAAATGAAAGTTTATATTTTTTAAACTGTGGCAAAATCTATGTGAGAAATGTCCTTGCTGACACTTTCTGTTGCTATGCCAGCAAAGGAAACCACACTACAGTTCTTCACATTCTACCATCTACCAACAGTACTTTACTCTATGGCTTTATTGCAATAGACGAAGATCTTGGGCCCCTACAGAATAGAGTCAATAAAATGCCATTAAGACATACATGCTGTTCCTAAACTTTCCATTTGCCTTGCAGTCTGAATATATAATCTAACATTCCCTGAAGCACCGTGGAATCCCTAAACTGCTCACTGTATAGGCAGCACTGATTTACCTCTTCCTGGGTATTATTTGGCATTCTACCTAAGTCTTAGAGAATTCAGTGTGTAAAAGCATCAAAACAAACTGCTTACAGGGAAAACAGGGTGATAAATTGAAATTACAGATTTATTGCCCTGCAGAGAAGGACTTGGGGGTGTTGGTTGATGAGAAAATGAACATGAGCCGGCAGTGTGCACTCACAGCCCAGAAAGGCAACCGTGTCCTGGGCTGCATCAAAAACAGCATGGCCAGCAGGTTGAGGGAGGTGATCCTGCCCCTCTACTCTGCTCTTGTGAGACCTCACTTGGAGTATTGCGTACAGTTCTAGTGTCCTCAACATAAAAAGGACATGGAACTGTTGGAACAAGTGCAGAGGAGGGCCACGAGGATGATCAG
>JASSUY010031627.1:0-25520 GCA_032466535.1 Forpus xanthops | reverse complement strand
GTGGCATGGTTTAGTGGGAAGTGTCCCTGCCCATGGCAGGGGGGTTGGAACTAGATGATCTTAAGGTCCTTTCCAACGCTAACAATTCTATGATTCTATGATTCTATAGTGAACCATGACAGGGAACTCAAATGCTGACAAAATGCTGGTATCACAATGAAAATATTTCAAAGAACTGGCTGAGAACAGAGAAAGAAAGCTACTCCATAGACAAACATGAGAAGAAATTCAATTATGAAAGTGGAAGATCCAAAAAGGAAGCAACTGAGAAGAAAGATAGAGAGTGTGTAATAAAGATCTTAATAGTTTCTAAAAAAAAAATAAAAAAAGCAGTAACAGATTAAAAATAATACATGTTGTGCACATTGTTTCCAGTTCACCCACACGTGCAGTCCTATACACTTCCTAATGTGTTACTTAGCATAAGGCAGTTCAAAAGAGCTCGAAAGCCTTTCTTTCCATTAGATATGTCTACAGCCTTATTAAAACATGGCAAGGAAATTCATGACTAAATAAGAAACACAGATCTCTTATCTTCAAGAACAGTTGTAAACTAGTAGATATATCTTACATTAACAGATTCACATGAAACATAAGCTGCCACATTCCGAATAATTTTTTTTCTTAAATAATGCATTTGTGAATGATCACAACTGGTGTGCATTCAGACATACGTCCACCATAGTGCTTAGCATAAATAGCTAAACTCTACCCTTAAGGAGGAGGATGAAAGGAAATCAATCAAATAATCTACCAGGAGAACCCTTTCCCATAACTGCTGTCTCACACAAGCTCTGTAAAAAATATCCAGGAAGGCAGGGAAGAGTGCACCCAGGCTTTGCACACCCCCATACACAGAGTGGGTTGCCTGTTACTCTCCAGGAAATCTGCACTGAGGTAAAGATAGGCTAACTTGTCAAGTAAGATATATTGAGATATACTGAGATACATATATGGATTTACAATCTGATATAGGGAAGGAGAATAGCAATGAAGATCTATCTGAACAAATTTGAATCAATAGTCAGCAAGTGTCTGGGGTTTTCTGGAGCTCTCTACATTATTATGGATGTACAAAATTACAGTGGTTTTTCTCTCTACTTTGCACATCAATGCTGTGGGCTGGCTTAGAGACTGAGGGCACGGGTCGTTAGAGGCTTTGAACAATCCAGGCTTTGATGAGTTGGAATATATTTCGAACTGTTAAGAGTAACCACAGATAAGTTAAGCATCAACCCTTGTAAACCCTTATAGATACTGCTGAGCACTTCTTCCGATGCAGGCTGGCCACCTGCATCGGAATGAGCGTGAATTTTAGTCAGTAAGTACAAGAGCCCGAGACTCATGCAGTGTGGGGGGGCAGAGCCTCTGCGGGGACGCCTGCAGAGAGTTAGCCTGCCACCTCGCACTGTGATGATGCTGCTTGGAGCTGGTTTTCTAATTGTCTTTACAAGGTTGTTGCACCACATTTTGTATATATATATATATATATATATATATACACATACACACATATATATATAAGACCATGTAATTAGAAGAACGTTAGCTGCATAAATATTGGTATAAATTAGCATAAGTGTTAGGCCTGACTGCAAGTCATGATGAAACTAAGCAAAGAGAAGAGTTAAAAGCAAGCTGTCCTTGGGCCAGCTGGAAAGTCCCGAATATTTGCAGGATCCTGATAAAAGAGGGATGAAGGGAGTTGAACATCTGCGGAACATCCCAAGAGCTAACCTTGGTAGAAGTTCCTGTTGTTGGCAAGATATGGATCCAAGAAGTGATGAGTAAGAACTATCCAATTAACAACTGGACTTATGGCCATGGACAGCAGCCATTAATCAGTGATAAGTAAAGATAGAGTGTGGACAACAAAGGTGTTTGTAACAGTGTATAAATACGGGTTTGTAGCGGAATAAACTGAGTTTGTTCTATCACTCATGTTGAGTTGACTAACTGCTCCGCCACCACCCTCTGGACTCCTCATCACTGCGGGTAACCCTCACCCACTACAGGTAACCCTTATCCCCGGCAAACCGCAACACATCAATATATTGGATTATAAGCACCTGAAAACGTAAGTTCTAAAGAAGCTCTGTCCAGACATGTATAGGAAACTGATGTAAGTTTGTTCTGTACTTTTCATTTAAAATAACACCACAAAAAAAACAAAACAAAACAAAACAAAAAACCTAGCAAAACCAATCAACAACACACCATAAAAAAACACCAACAGACTACCCAGAATGACTTGACCCAGACATCTTAAAAAAAATAAACACCATAATAAGTGTTTTACCATTTGCCCAAAGATGTCATAACATTTTCTCCAGGTGGATAGTCAACTCCTTGAAAATAACATGGGCATTCATTCCTGGAGTAGAGGAAAAATACATAACTATGATTAACTCAAACTGAAGGAATTAAAAGAAATCCCAATGACTTAATTGCTGTTCGAAGTTCGGTTGGTTGCTCTGTCGGTTTTGGTGAGTGTTTTTTGTTGGTTGGGTTGGGGTTTTGTGGTTGGGTTTTTTTTTTTGTTTTCTTGTTTGATTTTTAAATACAAGAAATTGATCTCAATGCACCATGTATCTTGAGCACATTGCGCAACAAATTAGAAGCAAAGTAGCACCTCTACAAAACAGTGAACATCTTTTGTATCTCTTATTTGCCAAACCCAGATAATACGTAGAAACTAGCCTTGAAGATGTTGGATGAGTGTCAGTATGATAAAAGAGCTATTTTTTATCAATACACAGGTTTTCTATAATTCTATGATCCCTCCAAGTTTACAGATTCATAATATCTACAAGGTTACATGTTTATTAGTTTTTCACCCTTAATTGCAAATGCAGTGGTCTAAAATAGTGAATGTGACTATCAGAAATGCAACTTTACCTACCTCTCTACACATCGGTCAGTCTTGGAATTCAAATACATTCCAGAAGGACAAGCACAGCCTTCTACACAATCACTGCTGCATGTCTCTGGCATTGACAGTGCTTGGCAGGTTCTGCCACAGGTAGATACACAAGTACTGTACTCCTTTGTGTCTTCACATGAAAGAGCTGTCCAAATGAAACAAATATCTCAAATTATAGTGCAAGAGAGTCAAGTACCTCCCAACAGTTTTCCGATAAACATCTCTATTCTTTCATTCCAAATCACATCAAATTCCACTAAAATTGCTATCTTGGCATTATGCTGTGTAAACTGCACAGATGTAAATCCACGGTAATAACAAATATAATGAAATCTGCAGTTAATCCAGATATACACAGGCGAAACAGAACACTTGAAGGTTCTTTTCCTCTAACTTTGAAAATGCATGGTTCTTGTTCACAGGCTTTAGAAAATGCACAGCATCTTAACAAAAACATTAAAAGAAAGAAAATGTGTACTTTGCAGACGTTTTTCAATATCATCTTAAGTTTTCTGATATATATATATGTATATACACACACATCCTATAAATCCCTGCTTAAAAAAAAAAAAATCTCAAGATTGTGAGGTACTAAACAGACTCACATACTTAAAACCCAAAAAGCATGACTTTTAAATATATTCTAATTAATCTACACTTGCTTCTACAAGAGTAAAATAAAATTAAATGGTTTAAATTATTAATTTAATCATAGCGGACACAGACATGCATGCCATAATGACTGCAAGCAAGCCAGACTTCAGATATACATACAGACAACTCCAGCTCAAGATACTTAAGCTGGACCAACTTTCCAAGATCCTCTTTTCCATGCATTACAGCATGGTTAATTACATGATGTGATGAAAACTAACATGTTAAATCTTTTACTATTCCTAAGAGAAAATTTTCAGCCTTGTTTATAGAGCCAAACCTACTGAAATACCAGGGGTGTCAATTTAGCATTGTTTTATAAGCTTTGCAGTTTTTTATTTAAAAAAAAAAAATACATATACAAGGGCACTACATGTCCTATCAACATCTTTTACATCACTAGAAGTTCATATAAAATGAAGAATTTCATAATATAACCTCAAACAAATAATTGTGAGGCTTTATAGGGAAGTTAACAGATGTCCCCTCTGGCTATCTCTACACTATCCGTATTCCACTATTCATTTTAAAATAAAAATCAACAATCCTCTAAAAACACTTGTACTAATTCTGTCTTGACAAAAAAGAACCCTGTTTTGAAAACACACAACAGATCATTCTAGAATCAATCCACTTCTTATTTAAATATTATATTTATTTAGTTTTATGTTCATTCTGAAGCCTTCAAACAGTAACTTTAAAACTAGACGTTAAAGGCAACTTACCACAGTCTGGGACACGTCCTCTGAAATCTATTACAATTCCAAATCTTCGACAATGATGAGCATAATGGGCCAGAGCAGAGCAAAAACAAATCTGTCCACATTTACAAGTGTCTCTTCTGCACTGCTCAAAATAGGTAACAGGACTCAAATAGGGGTAGCATGGAGCAAAAAGGTCTTTCGTAAGGATGCTACAAGCTTCCACTGCATAAGAGGCTATACAAATAACAGATTAAACACTGTTTCAGTGAGGGAGTTTGAAAAGACTTGGAATAAAAAGTATCTTCTACACCAAGCAACTGGTCATGGTTATATACTATTGCCATATACATCTTTTATCTTTATTACCTATACAGCTATATAGAAGGTCAGAAAAGAAGCTACTCATAGTTTTGAATGTGTTCAGGGAATGATTCTAAGGTATTTAGGAAATTTTACAGTACCTAGAGAGGACCTACATACAGTCTTTAAACTAATTCATCAATGTGGATTAGGCAACAGATGCTACACACTACCTTTGCCTTTCATAAAGACACTCTGCTTTAAAGAATAAACTGTTACCCATTGTTTTCTGTTGCCATAGCCATTTCCAGAACCAGAGCTGCCAGCTCAGGGCAGCACTATCTCACAGGAGAGGGAGAGCAGTAGCAAATAATTTCATAAGTTCCAAACACATCATACATCTAAGTATTTTAATTCTGAATGCATTAAATATTTGTGCAACAATAATCAAAAGAAGTAATATGCTACATTAGCATACTCAGAAAGAGTTAACTTTGCATTCCCCCCAAAATAAGAGGCATACACAAACTAGGACTTCAAAATTCCTTTTCCAGGATTTCTGATTTCCTGTACAGGCCATTTTTTTCCCTATTTATGTCCAAACTCACTAACAAGAATGCAGCTTCTTGGTGCTGCACATCGTATAATATTCAAAAGATCGGATGATGCTGTAGCAGGACATGTGATGATTCCCTAACACTGCTGAAATTATAAACAAAACTTTATTCATTATTTTACCCCTATATCTTGGCAAAAAAAACCCATGTAGAATCCAAGTCAAGAAGTGGTAAAAACTATGAAACAGATATAACTGATGATCTACAGAATTCATCACTATTAAAGGATGTCTTAGTGACCATCTGCAGTCCTCATGACATCAGCCACTATCATCTTTCCCAACTGGACTCTTTTGGCTGAGTCTAAGGGCTGGCACTGCATCAGTATCTTTCTCTTATTCATTCTCTTTGATATCAGACAACAAAATCAATTATTTCATTTTTTCAGTATTTTTCAAAATTGAATACTGTAATACTTTTGAGTCTCCATCTTAGCTAGCAGTATCACCAATACTAGACATAGTACTAAATTTTCATGCATTGTTACACATTGTAACTGCAATTCAGACATAAAAATGGGTGTTTCAACTGCCTCTGCAAGCATCATAAAACACTTAAACAATACAGTACATGACTTGTTAGAGAATATAACTCAACAAATGCTACCTGTATTATTTTTTTCAGTGGGTAGGCCTGTTTACTGTTTTACTTTGATCCAACCAGGAAAATCAGCACAGATATAGGTAAAAGTACATTTATACATAACAATTGACCTTCACTGCCCACCTGCCTGCAGATGAATATCACACGGATCCATCTGTGAACTATCATGCACGAGAATGCATGCTGAGGTAGTTTTCCATGCATTTCCAAACAGCTCTGGAGTGCTCTCAGTTACTCCAACTGGAGATCTTTCACAAAACAGAAGTCAGTCACAGAAAACAGTGAATTTACAGAATGGTCTCAGTTCTACCACCCTCTTCAGCAGAGCTGATTCAAGCTCCCCTTCCACTGTTCCATATTCATATGCATTCCTATGTAAAGCAGTTAGCTTAAGTTTCAGGACTTCTCTTTCCTTCCAGGCAAAGGCCCAGAAACAAAAGATGCGCTCTAGAGCCATTCGATACTTTGTAAGGAAGGACAGATCAAAACAGAACAAGTTCCATTTTCACAAGAGAGGAGGGAGAATCACTGCCCTGAAAGTCTGCACTCTCATATTCATAATTCTGCCTCCTCAGTGATACCCAATTCATTTTTATCTCTCTTCTAACTATATTTTCCTGTCTGTTCCTGGGTTGCTGACTTCCCAGGCCCTCTAGTCCCTGCAAAAAAGAAGGAGGAACAGAAATCCAAAGGTAAAGAAATGTAACTGTGCAAGCAATTAAATCCATGAGGATTCAATGGGGTAATCAAACAGGCAGCAGAAGCTGAAAGATAGAAAGACTTTGATCAAAATAACCAAGGCACATTTCTATTGTACAGGGAGAATAATCGAAACAGTGCATTTAAACATGAGATGTTACATTCTTGGGAAAGATTATATTAGGCACACAACCAGTAATACTACTTCTGGTAAAGTAGCTGGGACTGAAGGTGTTGCTAAAGGCACCACTGTCTATGGCAAGTGTCCCAAACCTGGTGTGGGTCAGGTGTTTCATGTACATATCAAGATGTTTGCACATTATGGTTTGTGTCATGTCTCAGCACAATTCATGTAGTTTAATGGATTTTTTCACAAATGTCAACTACTGAACAATTTGTCACTTATTTGAAAACAAGTCCAAAGACTGTCAAAAAAACACTACAAAACTTATGTGCTTCAAACAGAATCTTTTAACGTAGTTTTATATAAATAATCCCTTAATTGTGATTCTGTCTATATATTTCCTAGTCTCATTATAAAAACCATCTTGATAATACTTCTTAATCTTTAAGATTTGAAATTCACTAAAGCACTTGTATGTGTGTTTTTCAAAGGGAACTATTATGGAAAGATTTTCCCATTTTTCTATTAGCTTTGATTTTAAGCATTCCAAGTGTTTGGAGAGAAACTCTACTCTTTTCTCTTTTTTTTTTTTTCCTCTCCCTTTGATCAAAGAAATATTCTATCAAGCTCTAAATTCATGTTCTCCTTCTCCCACTTCCATTAGGCTGCCCAATCCTCTGGAAGCCAATTTGTTCTTTATTATCTTTAAGAAA
Organism: Forpus xanthops; assembly: GCA_032466535.1. Lineage (NCBI taxonomy): Eukaryota > Metazoa > Chordata > Aves > Psittaciformes > Psittacidae > Forpus > Forpus xanthops. Next base: position 18,183 of record JASSUY010031627.1, on the reverse strand, counting down.
CATGCTACAAAGAATCTGGACAAACAGTAATCTTGACTGTGGCGCTCAGGCAGCTCTGATCACCTTCCACTGCATCACAGTGAAAGGAAGCTCAGGCAACAGCCAATCCCTGTTATTAGCCTAAAGGCGCTGAACAATGGAGGGTCTGTCACAGAGAGCTGATTAGAACTTGCAGCAGAAAATAGGAGCTGGAAAGAGATGAAGAGGCTTGCAGGAAGACAGGAAGTCCTGCTTCACATTTTGGACAAAGCTTTGTAGATAAACTAGCACTAGTCATATATATTTCATTGCATTTTTGTATTACAGTATTTTAAGCAAAACCTGGCTTGATGCCCCATATTTACAGATCTTTTTGTTAGTAAACTAAAACCTACTATCTCACTAACAAAACTTCTAAGTTTTTGTTGTTATTCTTGATATCTATACATTCAGCTTCAGCCCACATTTGATCTACCACTCTAACTGTAGGTGATATATATATATACACTAGCAAATAGAAATCTTGCAGTTATTCATACAAAAAATCATCCTCTGTATTTCCATTGAAGGTTCCACAAAGGCCCACAGTATCATCCTTCCACCGTCCATCCACTTGGAGGTAAAGCCTCAATCCTTCGCTGTCGTACATTATCTGTAATCCGATGTGTGTCTTTACTTGAAGAAATACAGAGGAGAGTTTCCGTATTTCAAATAACTCTGGTGAGTAAAAACAGAGACTGTTGAAAAGCAAAGGAAACCTGCCTGCAATTTGCATTTTGTTTCTTGTAATTTCACTGGTTTTGTTCTGTATCATTTTTATGTAAGTTACATTTTCTACCTACTAAGGCCCAATTTTCTCCTAATCATTGATTTCTCAACAAATGTTACACTGATTCAGACTTTAAAGAAAACAAGAAACTTACAACAATACTGCATTTTTAAAAAATGCATCCAGAGGTCACCAGAATATTCATAAAGATTAACTAAATCAATTTAAAAATACAAACATTGCAGACCAACACCAGCAACGTACTTCCTGTACTCTGGGGAAATTCCCAAAGAGCCAAGGCCCCAAAGGCATTAAATGTACTAATTTTTTGCACATAAATCTCTTGTTAAAGTTAACATTGAATCTCACAGAAAAGAGTCACATATTCCTAAGCAGAATTATTGGTAACACCTTGCAGAAGGAGAGATTTAAAACTTACTGAAGCAAAAAGAAATATTTTTTTTTTTTAATTCTTAAGTTATCTGTGAAATTATCCAGTTATATTTACTTGAATTGCTTACTAAAGTAAAGAAATTATTAAGTTCAAGAATCAGTGAAAATAATTTCTCCTCAGAAAAGTTAATTTGTGAAACATCTTACACAAAATATTAAAAATACACCACTTCAGTATTACAACACATGTATATGCCATTTAAAATACTGCTTTAGTGCTTGATAGAAATTGTATGTTTCTATATTACTCCTTACCGTCTGCATAAGGCAGGTTAATTTTGTATTGGTCATATACCAAAACATCTCCTGAATGAGTCAGAGTCACTTGTCTCTTGAGGTCCTGCTTAAGAATAAGGCTGACTGATTGGATACATGATCCATCCTGGTTCTACAAGTAAGAGCAAAACACATTTAAAAACAAACAAACCTTAAGGATAAAGGTTATATAAGACTGCAAGAAAAGCTATAATTAGTGGGGAATTGGAAAATGTTCATTTGTATCTGTCTTACTAGCAGAGAGCACTTGTAAAGCATGGCTTTACAGCTAAGTAAGAAAACTTAGTATTTGGAACGATTTTGCATGTGTGTTTAGTACAGCTCAAAAGTGGGATTTGGAAAGAGAAACTAAACAATTGTTACATAGCTAAGTACAAACACACTTGAAATTCATGGGACCCCCTGATTAAAGACCCACTGAGGTTAAACGAATGCTCACAAACAAGGCTGCATTATCCACAGCACTGCTGTGTGCAAAAATCAAAATTTGTATTCTAAAGTTTTCTGATATACTAGGCTTTTTCAAAGCATACATAAGATATAAAATCCTTTTAAAGGCAAACAATAATGAAAGACAGAGACATCTTTTGAATAGTTATTTAAAGCAGCATTTAAAATCATTATTTCTGAGAGGAGCTGTGGAGTGTGATCATAAGCTCCCTGAATGAATATTGACTAAAGGCAGCATCACACCAGCGTATAGTATCACAACATCCAACTGACCCATCTTATTGTTACTACCATTGCTTATTCTTCCTTTCGTTTCAGCTCTCTAAGTTAAAATTTCACACAGAAAAAAAACCATGAAAAGAAATAATGCATTTCAGTCTGGATGGAACATACTCAAAAAAATTCTAAATCAATATCACCTACCTTACCTTCAGCCGTCCTCTTCAGTGGCACTTAACTGTCAATATTACCAAAAGCAGCTATTGACTGAAATCTTAGAAATCAAAGTATTGAGACTCCTGCTGAAATTCCACAACATAAATAAGCTACGTGCCCTACAGAAGAAATTTTCACAGCAGCCTAAAAATCAAGAACTGAGGTTAACTGCTTTAATCAAAACAGAAGTCAACTATCATGCACATCATGCACATGGTCTGTGTTAGTTATACTGGATTTTTTCTTCCATTCAAGCAAGTTCTGAAACCAGTTGGCACATAAATGATGTCCTAAACTATTTAAAATTCCTGCACGTTTTATGTTACTGTAGTGATCTTCAACTAGACACCATACCACACGGGTAAAAAGCAACACAAGTCTGAAGACCACTGAATATTGAATGCTTTCAATATACCACAGTAACAAATACACCTGCAGTAAGTAAGACAGAAAGTAGGCAGAGAAATGGTTAACACTAATCAGTTCCTATCTAGGAGGATAGTTAGGCCAGGACTTCCACCCTTCAGAATAACTACAGGTATTTTGGCTTTTGATACCAATAGGGAAAGAATGCTCATTAAAGCTTGTTTATTACTCACAGAAGATTACCGAGTTTTTCTTCACAGAATTAATTTGATCACTGCCTTATTTCAAAAAAAGAAAAATGTTCTATCACAGATAATCAAGTACAGAGGTGGACTGAGATGACTTGAACTTAACCATGTCAGCATTCTGTAATTTACCGTGCTACATGCTGAAAAACATGATAATCCACCTTCTACTTTTTCTTTACTCTAGGAAGGAATTAAGTTTCTGCCACTCCTACTATACTAGAATTTCTTTACTACAGCTAAGACATCAGCTTATTTACATGGATTTGGTGCAGTTGGATAAAGTTATCAGACTATTTCCTGTCATCTACAGAGGAAAGGGGGAAGCATTCAACTGCTGTTTCTTCTGTTCACCCTTCTTCACTGCAAGACCTTGTAACCATTTTAAAGGTATTCAAGAACAGTGACAAAAACTGGGTCCAGTTATCCTTGGCACACTATTTGTTCATTTTAGTCTCATCTTGATTATGCATATTTAGTGCCTCATAATGTCTTATATACCAAAACATACACATGTCTGAAATCACTTAGCAAACAGCAGTCTACGTCTCACTGCAGGAAATCTCATTGATTGGGTCTGATCCTGAGCCGCAGTCAAGAAATGGCCATAAGAGGTGCAGGCAGCTGCACTTTTTAATCCCACTGCCTACAGTAAAGACATAAAAGATGATAAAATATTAAAATGTTAAGCATCTGCAGTGCTGAAAGAGGCACTGGACAAGACGTAGCTGAAATATCCCTACCCTTGGACAGTCACACTAACTGTAAAGTTATACCATGAATAACATCATTCACAGTGCAAACAGATTAGGATGCTCAGTTCAAAGACTTATACTTTTTTGTCCTCTTCTCATTGACTTTCACTGGGACTTGCCTGGTGGTGGGCAAATGTTGTCCTACTCATTGAAAACAATTGCTAGGGCTGCAGGGATCTCCTAAGGCTACCATGTGCTTTAGATGCTGATCTAGCACAGAGCAAATTATGTCAGTCCTTCAAATACCATGGACACACAAGTACACACAGTGGTGTGCAAAGATTAAAAACTACATTCAGAGTTTTCTTGTCTCTAAATAATAGTGCAACAGTGATCTCTCACCAACACTTGAAATGATAAAATGAAACTTAAAAATAGAAAATTATAAAAAAAACCTGAAGGTATTTCATCAGCTCAATCAGCTCTCCCAGACTAATAGTGAAAACAGATATCTGCATGATGAAGCTGTGCTCTTGTAGCTTATCTTGTTGTCTTGCCTCTTTACTAAGACAATATGTTTCTGTCTCTGTCATTCAGCAACAGCAGCTATAAATTGACAATTTTGTTGGCTTTTTAAGAAGCTAAAAGTAAAATAATACCAGCTGGTAGCAGACCAGAAACAAGAGAACAAACCTCCATATTATATAAATTACTACACAATATTGACAAAAGCTTTATTATTCTTTCATGCTGAAACTAAAGGAGAAATTCTGCCTGACAATTGTTCTCTGTTCCAATGAACTGCTTCTTTCACAGCACTGCCCCTGCTAACTTTCAGCAGGTGTTTTCACAGGAATGGTAATATCTCTCAGTAGGCACTTAAAAAAAATAAGTCTATATTCAGAAGACCTTCTCATTATACAAACTACAAAGCCAGTGAGGTTGTCACCTGAAACTTAGATAATGTCAGGCTGTGCCGATCGCTGGACTGATTCTCCTTCCAAAAAGTGCTTAAAGAAAATTTCACATCATTTTGAAATAACTTGTTGCCTGATGACTGGTTATGTCACCAGATCTAAGACTCTACATGACTGGATTCTTTGTGATTCAGAGAACTGAAATCTCCCTAGGTATTTTCATTCTACATTTTTTAATCTGCTTGAATAAGATGGGACTGATAAGGTTTGTTTGTTTGTTTTTTTTTTTTTTTTTTAAAAAAAAATCACTAAATCTCAATATATTAAGAAATATGAGATACTGCACTACAAGTCTTTCATCTTCCCATTTCAATTCATTAATTTTTATAAATAGGAAAAAGATAATGGATGGTGCCTAGAGAACTGTAAAGCAGCTCTTCTGCGAAGTGGTACCAGCTAGTTGATAGACACTTGAATAGTTGCACTGAAGCCTCATATTCTTGCATTATAGTACTCAGACTGTTCTCACTACCCTCCCATAACTTGTACAATGATAACTTAATTAGCAGCATGTAGCCCTGGAACATACCATACAAGTCTTTGCTCACCCACCTGGCTGTTAATGTCCAGAAGGCTTCACTCAAATCTCTGTGAAGGCCTATACCTATGAGGGACTGATTAGGCTAGCTTTGTTGAAGGCTAAATTAATTATGAAGCCTAACATATAGTAAAAGCCAAGAGAATCAGGTTTGTTTTTTTTTTTTTTCTCTTTTCACCTACAAACTACTTGGACATGGAGAAATATCAAGCAAACTCCTTAAGTCAGGGTAAACAAGATGCAAGAAATAATGCAAAGTTCTTAGTGATCTCACAAGTGCTGCAGAAAGCCAACTAATTTGATTACCTCTTCCTCCAACAAAAGTATCACCACAACAACTAAACTGAGAGGTGTATTTCTGTCAGTTTTACACATAGAAATAAGTGTTCTGTAACACAAAATGGAATGAGACACACAATACATATCCTGCACATTAGCATAGCAGATATTTGCTCCAGACCTCCGTTTTCCATTGTTGGGCTTTTCAACAGGTCAGGCTGGGAGGAATCTAAGTGTGGAATTCATGCTTCAAGTTTCGTTTGATAAAAAAGTTCCCTAGATCCCCTTTGCTTATCTTAAACCATATGCTACAGGATATAGCTTCAATATACAACCAACCACCTTTCCCAGGTTTCTTGGACTCCTGTTCAACTATTTCATCATTAAGGAGAGTTACTGCTACTGATTAATTTTAATATATTCAATTGCAGGTAGCTTTCATTATTTTTTAGTTTTGGCATTCTACCCCCTCCCACCAAGTTAATAAGCCCTTCAGCATATAAACATTACAAGAGGGTTCTAAGCCTTACCTGTCCACAAGGAGCATTTTGCAAGGCTATGGTAAACACTTCCGATACACGGCTTTTTGCTAGAATATATTGGCAGGTGGCTTGGAAAGTGTATTTGCGGCCATCAAAGGTCATGAAATGTGTGTCTCCTGAAACTGAGCATTCAGCTGGCAAATATAAATAATGTATTGAAGTTACTCAGAAAAGAGTCTATTCTCAACAGTTACTACTGCTGTACAGTTCATAAACTCTGATACATGTTATAAAGTTGCATTCATATTATAACCAGGTACTAGGAACACAGCAAAGAAGTGATCCTTATCCTTGCTTTTGCTCCAGAATTCCTATCTGGCACCAGGCCAAGATATCTAAACAATTTATCCTGGAGGTGACACTAACACGTGTAATCTTTACATTTTGGATTTTTGATTTGTGTCTCTAAAACCATTTCTAGATTTGCAAAAACATTAAACATTTCCACAGTTAGCTGTCAGCTCCAAGACCAGTGCTTGAATCTATTGGAAACCATATGAATTATGCAAAATCCTTTTGACCTTAACCTCTTTGTAGTTTAGCTGCCTACCTGTGAAATGGGAATAACGCACCTCATTCCACAGGCGTGTAAAAATAACTAACTGGCATTTGTACAATACCTAAATACTATATCTCTAGCTAGCAATGCTCTGGCAGGGGGGAGAGGAAAGGTAATTTTGCAATATGTCTTTCAAGTGAAGACTGCAGAGGAAACTTTAGTTGAATGACAAGAATGACAAGGTAGTGCCATGTACCAGGGACACAATGGTGATGTATAGGGAGACACACTGGTGCACTAAGCTGAAAAGCAGATTGCTGCTCTTCAGACTATTTTAACATTTGATCCACTGTGTGTTGATGCATTTACATACAGACAGAAATAAAAACGCAAGTTATACAGTGAAATAGCTTATTAAGATCTAAAAGTAACATTTTATCTAAAGTAGAAATTCACTTATAAAATAGTTAAGTATTCAAAACATTGACATACCTGGACATGTAAGATTCGTACAAATCCACTTTCCTCCAATGCAAGTGCTGAAATAAATAAATAAATAAATATTAAAAATAAAAGTTTCAAACTTTTTTTCTTTCTTTTTTTTTTTTTGGTGAAGTATATATGGCTGTCCCTTAGTTGTTTTTCCTGGTTTCTTTCTACATGAAGTGGGCACCAGGCAACTTGAATCTTACAAAAGGATACAACAGCGCTATCACACTCACTAGAATGCCTGGGAGCTGTGTCAAGAACTTGTCATGAGGATATGATCAGGTGAAATTTCATCCATGCATCCAATAACACTTTTCTTTCTTTTTAGCTCCTTGATAACCATTATAAAAGTTAAGGATTATTAAAATTGAGAAGAATACACAAGCAATTTGAATCTTAATACTTCAAAAAGAAAAAAAATATCTGCAAGGAAAAAACAAGTTCCACATCTGCAAGCTCATCCATTTAATCAATTACATTTATTCAATAAAGACATTATCTCTTCCTAAAACTTTTCTTTCCAATGTATGAAATTAACTTAGAAATTCCCAAAAGAGCAGCTAAGTGTCATAATGACATTATGCTCTTTGTGTCCAAGTGAGACAACAAAACAGGGAGACAAAGTAAAGTCAAAGTGATTCTCCTGTTGAGATTTCAAATTCTAGATTCTTTTTACTTTGACACAGCGTTTGAGATGAAAACTGTATTTAACATTACATTATTCACTGCAACATCTGTCATTTGCTCTTATTTCACATTAATAGCTCTATAGTTTCTTTTATCTTTCCCTTTGTTGCAAAATATATGAAACAAGTTTTGCACACAGAAACAGTGAGTACTTATCAACTTCATTCAATTCTTAACCAAAGCAGGCCTTACAGAAGTTGTCTCTCATCACCATGAAAGGCTTAAATTCACAGTGTAAAAAGAACGATTACTAACCAATTATTACATTCCTCATAAACCACTGAGCCCATTTCAAAGAAACTTCCATGGTAGTCACAAGGGCAGTCCATAGGTTTGACACACAATTCATTTTCATAAATTAAGCCTAGAAAAAATGAAGTAACAAGGAAAAATATCAGTACAAATGGCTGTACAAACACACACAAACAGCAAACCATGCTGATTTGAGTACCCTTGGCTTCTTTTTTGACCCATTTACAAATCTTTTCTTCTATGTGTTAACGTACTGTTTGGTCTTTATTTTATTATAATGTTTTGATTTTTTTTTTATTTGTGGGAGGTTTTGTGTGTGTTCCATTCTAAGAGATCCAGGAACTGAAAGGCTTTACTAGACCATAAAGACAAAATGTATGACAAAGATGATTATACTCATAAATCATCAGGTCTAAGAGTCAGGACTTCATGATTGAGTATATAACTTTCTCTGACCCCTTTTAGATAGAATTATATACCCAAGAGAAGTTAGTAACAAGGATAAAACTTGACATGAGGGTATATTTTGGTAACAAGGGTGAAGTTTTGCTATAGGCTGCATTGGTAAATACTTCACTTGCCATAATTACAGAACAGCAGAATATCAGTATCAAAATCTGTTTCTGGCCATATGAATGAGTTTTAGTCATGTCACATTTTTGAGCTCTCCTATATACCTGACTTTGCAGTCAGTCTTCAGGGTGAAAAAAATACCAAACCAAGCCATAAAAACAGCCAAACCCAAAGACAAACAAACCACACTAGAAGAAAAAAAAAAACAAAAACAAATACAAAAAACTTGCCAAAATACCACCAGAATCAGGAAGATGGCTGCTCTGTTAACAAGAAAGCAAACCCAATTTTTCGTTCAAATGGTCGAGTTCTACAGCTAGAATGTGGATCTGCGCTGAAACCTATTCCCACTTGTTAGAGGAAGGAAAAGGCACTTGTCAGTAACAAGTAAAACAAAGTCATTCATCCATACTCTCTGCATGGCCTTTATAAAGAGCTCCTGTGAGTGCCTTCATCTAGCCCCTAACCTTGGCGATAGCAATCAGAAAGTTACATGGCATTGTAAAATATATATTTGAGAAGAGAAACTTACCTTCTGGACAGTAACATCCATCAATGCAGGGAAGTTCACTGTCAATGCACTGTGATTTTTGATGACACGAAAGAGGGCAACAGTTGATGCATTCATTGTAAGTCAAGGGTTCAGCACAGGTAATCACTGAAAAATAGAAATAGATAGAGACAATGTCTCCCAAGGCAGTGTTCAAGGCCAGGTTGAACAGAGCCTTACGTGACATGGTCTAGTGTGAAGCATTGCTGCCTGCGGTAGGGGGGTTGGATCTCAGTGATCTTAAGGTCCTTTCCAACCCTAACCATTCTATGATTCTATAAACAGCAAAGCATTGTGTTCCCGACTCAGAGCTTAAAATAGACTGCAGATATTTATTTTAGGTATTTACTTTTTGATAAGTCAATTGAGTATCTGTTGCCTAGAACAATGAAACAATGGCTTTAATAAGACACACAAACATACAAACATACAATATACATATATTCATATTCTGTCCATTAAAGATGCATTGAGAAGGAATAATCTTAAATAAAGTCAAGGAAAACTCAGGGAACTTTCTCACAGCAGAGTTATTTAGATACTCAGACCAACATAGGAAGTAGTAGAATATCCATTAACAAATATTTTTGGAAACATGAAGGAAACCTGCTGTCGTGAATGATATAATAGTTCTGGTCCTGTGTTCCAGACAGGCAAACAAATTAGATGATCTCTCTCAAACTTACTTTCTGTGATTTCTAAGATGACAACTTATACAACAGTAATTCAAGTTTATTTTTAAACACTCATGACAATGTTTTTTTATCAGAAATCCATGAAGAATTTGACAATATTTGAAAGAGTAGCTCTATGAAAAAAACAAATGGCTAATCATCCTAAAGAACCTCTGATGTTTTAGTAAGAAGGTTCTTAAAGCACATTCTAATAAGCTAAGTGCTTAAATACATTCAGTACAAATTACACATATAAAAAAAGTACTTCTATTTCATTTAAGTAGCCTTGAATTGAGTCCATAATTAGGGTGACACTTTCAGTGACATTTACGTAAGTTCAAAATAGGAAAAAGGACAAAGAGGTAAAAGTATGAATACTTTTAAAAATACAACTATTAAGCAGTCTTTCCAAGTACAAAAGCATCTTCATACCACACTGCTGAAAGTACATTCGCCATCCATGAAGTGGCTTTCCTGCTTGGGCACATGCTCTGGCATATTCAGTTAATGCTCGACACCAAGTTGCATTATCAACTGCTGACCTTACACAAATAAAAATTGACATATTATTTTCTTCCTATATTCAAACACGCAATCATAAACTCAATAATATTCTTGAATTGCCTACAGCCATGTTTTTGAATCTACTTAATAATATCCTAAAGTACTGTGCTGTTTGTCTAGGTTAAAAGTGTTAAATGGCACACTTGAAGACAAGTCATCAATAAATCTGAGACCTGAAACTAACCTCCTGAATAAATCCATGAAAGCCAAAGACAGAGAAGTATTAACAGACCTGAATAAAGGTCTTGATTTTTACAAAAGGAATAACATTGTTAAGAAAACTCACAAGAGGAAAGTGCAAAGTTTCCACCAGAGTCACCATGGTACAAGAAATGGAAATTATCTTCTGTCCTGCCTGTTAACTTATCTAGTCAAAACTGCTTGAACAAGGAGCATAGCAGGTTGTGAAATGATAGCGTAAAATCAGATAGTAATTAAATTCCTCTTTTCCTTGGATTAACATATGGCTTGCAAATGACAAACTGACCTATCCAACATTACTGTTCATTAAATTTAGAAACACTAATGATGTTGCACATTCAGAATCAAAACAGATGCCATATCCAAGGGCAGGTATGCTAGCAAGTTGCAAAAATATCTGAGCCTGATTTTGGTCATCTTTATATCAAAGAAAACAGGAAAAACTCTATAGGAATTCTTGGCAGTAAAACCAGAAGTAAATCAGAAAGGCAAGATAAAAGACTGTTACATGGAAAACAATACGCAAAAGAAGACATACGTTAGTCCTGTTAACATTTACAACTCATTCACGTAGTATAAGGACAATGTTTTTTGAAATAATTTAGGAACTACCCAAAAACATTCACTTACATGCAGAGATCATTGGTGCAGCTTGCCATAAAAGGAAGAGGACTCACATATTCACGACATGTTTCAAACGGGGGATGTAACAGGATATCACACAGAGTGTATGCCCTCTGAAATGAATAAGATAGCTGTTGTGAAGAGAAGGTTTTAAAAAATAAACCTAAGCAGAACAGAAGACTATGATAAATCAGAACAGACATCACTCTCATCAATAAGAAGCAGCGGCTAGCAATATTGCTGCCCGTGCCAGAATATTCTTTTATCCAAGGTCATAACAGTGGTAGTACAATATATCCATTCCCCAAGAAAGGTATAGGCCATGTTGCAGCTAAGCCCAGATGATGTGAAATAGTCTTCATTTTAGTCAAATTACAGAGTGAAAGGCAACAGAAATAAAACATGCATGGCATGAGCTTTAGAATCGTAGAATCAACTAGGTTAGAAAAGACCTTTAAGATCAAGTCCAACCATCACCCCAGCACTGCCAAGTCCACCACTAAACCATGTTACTGAGGGCTTCATCTACATGGTTTCTAAACACTTACAGGGGTGGCGATTCTACCAATTCTCTGGGTAGCTTGTTACAGTGACTGACAACCTTTTCAGTGAAGAAATTTTACATTATATCCACTCTAAATTTCCCTTGGTACAGCTAGAGGCTGTTACCTCTTGTCTTATCATTTGTTACTTGGGAAAAGAGACTGATCCCCCACTTCGCTACAGCCTCCTTTCAGGTAGTTGTAGAGAGCAATAAGGTCCCCCCGAGCCTCCTCCAGACTAAACAACCCCAGTTCCCTAAGCCATTCCTCATAAAAGGTATTCTCCATACCCTTCACCAGCTTCGTTGTTCCTTTCTGGATCTGCTCCAGCACTTTAATGTCTTTCTTGTAGTGAGGGATCCAGAACTGAACACAATATTCAAGGCGAGGCTGAGTACAGGGGGATAATTACTGCCCTGGCCCTGCTGACCATGCTATTTTTGATACAGGCCAGGATGATGTTGGCCTTCTTGGCTGCCTGGGCACACTGCAGGCTCGTGTTCAGTTGTCAGTCAGCACCCTCAGGTCCCTTTCTGCCAAACAGCTTTCCAGCATTGCATGGGATTGTTGTGGCCCAAATGCAGGGGCCAGCACTTTGCCTTGTTGAACCTCATACCATTTGCCACAGGCCATCAATCCAGCTTGCCCAGATCCCTCTGCAGAGCCTTCCTATCCTCCAGCAGATCAACATTCCCACTCAGTTTGGCGTCATCAGCAAATTTAATGAGGGTGCACTCAATACTCTGAAACTATTTTTAAAACACTTCATTTCAGGGTTATGTCTTGAAAATATTACTTAAAACGATAATCTGCTCCAATGTGATGGACAAAAGTAAGAATAATTTTTAAACACTGGTAAATTAACTGTGATCTTACTCTAGTTTTGCTTGCTTGTTTCTTTCCATCATTCCTAAGGGAAGAAATAGGAACCAGCTCTAGAATGCACCCATATGTTACTTCTTTTCACTCATTTAAGTTCCCAAACTCAAATGATTCTACTGGCTGCTATACCGACAATATAATATTTGAAAAAATCAAGAATGAAACACAGAAGTGGGGGCAAAAGGAGAAGACAAGGGAAGCCTTTCTGCAGCAATCATTTAAATCCATCTCTCCAAAGAAGAACTGTGACTATTTTCAGTCTCCTTCAAAGCAAGACAAATTCTCACTCTAATTAGAATCACCAACTATTGCAATATTCCTTTTGTGTTGATCCAGACCTGTAGAGATTCATGGCTTTGTCTCAGGCAGGGTGGTTCATTGAGAAGAGACTTATCCCAATTGGGTGTTCCTTGTGGAGGACTTTCCTGCCAACTCTCTACAAATTCTGTTACATCATCTGTCAGTTTTCCTAAACAAGACACACACAGATACACACAGTGACTTGGAAGAACAACAGCATTTCTACAGGATTTCGCAGAGAAAGATCTCAATAATCTAAACATCACATTAAGCAGAGTATGCCAAACCCTTCCTACAACTAAATGAATCAGCTGTTAGCCTGACGACAATCTTGTCCTTTAAAGAAACCCTCAAAAATACTTTTAAAAGGGACTATAGTAGGAAGGCCCTAAAATGGAATAAAAGCTTTTGACAGGCATTTTTGGCAAGGAAGGGCTTTAAGGGAGCAGGACTGTGCCTGCTAAATTCCTTGAATGGAAGACAGGAAAGAAGATGCGACAAACTGTACCTGCATACATAGGTCTGCACTGATACTTTATACAAAACTCCTGGCAGAGAGTCTAAAGCCCAGGAAAGCTGAGGCATTCCAGGGTCACAAAGGGTAACAAAGTAATTTTCTACATTAAATAAAAAAAGGTATGACTTTTTTCACAGAAGTATGTCTACGCTAATGTTAAACTAGCTAAGAAAGTTATCATCCATCATAGACAAATAGTAACATTGATTACTGCTTGCACTACCCACGAATGCATACATTACCATATCTGTATTACAACTACTCCCCAAGTTAATTGGACAAAGCATGTATGCAGTGTACTAACTCATACTACCGTCCCATCTTGATGTGACTGAGATACCCTAGAGAAAGGTGGGACAGTAAAGCCTTTGAAGGCAATGGGGAAAATGAACTATTGATCTTGGTATTAAGTTAATTAAGTTCTGATTTAGTGACCAAACTATTCAATGGGGGTAAGGAGTGGTAATAGTGCAGGGCTGATGCTTTCTGAAATTGAGTAGTTCACAATAAAGAAACCTACCACATACAATTTGAATGTTGAAGTAGCACTCTATAGAAATATCCTAATCTTAAAGAGGAGAGGCAAAAATTTAAACATTCCAAAGCAAAGATTTCCATTACCACCTAACTTGAGATACCTTTCAAGGGATCTGATTTCCCTCCCCACCCCCTTCCAGTTCTTTATATTTTATAGAGGTCTTCACTCAGTATTTACTGAAAGCCAAACCTCTTGGAAATGTCTGAAAGTTGGTACTGAAGGATCACTGATCATTTCTGAAAGTGTTAGCATATATGAAAAGCCAGATCAAAAAAGATGTCAGTCTTCACTGACTTTATTTAGCAATGAAAATTATTGATCTATTTCCAGTAGCTATATCTCAGACCTCCACAGGCTGGAAATTGCTAAGAGGGCAGTGGACATTTAAAAATAGATTTTGCCTTTCAGGTCCCAAAACACGGAAGTACAAATATTATTACAAGTAAGTGAGTGAGACAGCTTTTTAAAGATCTTTCTCCCAGTAGTTCCATCTGTATTGACATTATCTGTTTTCACTAACAGCATCATCTACCAGAGGTATTTTTGTATCCTAGCTTCCATTTTATAAGTTGCCCACCAGAAATTCAATCAGCATTACAATCAAAAACTAAGCAAGGTAACATTTTTTAACCTGAAAAAAAATCCCAACCAAAAAAACACATCGAAAAACACAAAACAAACAAACAAAAAAAGAACAAACAACAACAACAAAAATAAAAAAAAAAAAAAACCAGCAACCACCAAACAACATTCAACACTGTATTACACAAGGGGGAATATTTTAAATACTCACCATAACTAGTTTCAAGATCATCCTGCAGGATAGCATTATTATTCCCACACAGTCCATGTGTTTTGCCTAGGTACTCTGGCGCCATTTTGATATACACTGCAGAGGTACCATCCCAAGCCAGAGTAAAACCATTCTGGTGTCTGACTAGGAAGTATCCAGCTAGTTTCTGGATGTGTAAGTTTCCAATAATATAAGGTAATTGTACTCTTAAATGACATAGAAAAAAAAATCAACTTCACATAAGAATAGTACCATTACAAATAAATTACTTGCTGAGTTAATGACTCACTCATGCATCTGAAAAACCCTGATATAAATATTGAGTTAACTCCACTAAAAGAGATGAAGTTGCAAATAGCAGCAAAAAATCAAAGAATGAATGTCAATGGCTACACTTCCTAATACTATATACTGCTTCCTTACATATCACCTTCCTCAGACACTACTCTGTAGACTGGGAGTATTACTGTGGTTTGGATACTTCGAGCTACCAACAAATAAGTGATCTAGTTTACATCTCTGTTATCAAAGCATTACCATGAGATTAATTCAAGTGCAACTACAACATCAGAAACATGAGTGTAATTACCCAAATCCTTTATAGGTGACTTCACTGCTCATCTTTATCTGTTCATCTCCAGAAAAGAATAAACTAATGGATCGTTTGCAGGAATAAGGAGAAGAATGGCATTCAGGATCGTTATTTACCTGCCAAATAAAATCACTAGTGTCAAAGATTTTAGCCAAATTCTTCGTAATTCACATTATACAACTAATAGCCCCATTCCCACTGTCAGCATGTGAACAAATAGCTTGGTCCAAAAAAAAGTCCTCAAAAAGATGAGTAAAATTAGCATTTTTCTTGGATTGGTCTTTTCAAGGCAGCAGCAGGCTTTTGGAAGTACACACACCAGTTTTCTTGCAGTTGTTTATGTTTGTGCTATTGTAACTGGTAGCCCATATCATGTTAGAATTATACCAACATTTCATTCCAGAACACCACACTATTTTATCAAGTTATTTCTAATCTCTTAAAATTAATGCATTATTAGCATGTTCAACAGCAGTTAAAAGGAATGTAGAAGCACAGACCCTTACCTGTATGGAAAAACTCTGTTCATTCAATTCAGTATGCCTCACAAGCACGTATGTGGATTTCCCAGAAAAGTAATAATACAGTCCATCAAAAGTTTCAAAATTGTATTGACCCCATGTTCTGCATATATGATCTCTTTCTGCACCTGTGTTATATACTAACAAAAGGAGAGTCACTTGAGACATAGTGCTGATTTTTGGATTCAACCTGTAGTTGAGATGTAATAGTATATGTGTTATGCTGTGAAATGCCAATACAGAAAAGACAGGGAGAGAAAAACAGTAGGATCCTTTTGGCAGTGGGCAGTTATTCTCACAGCACTGGGAATCCAAACCCAGTCCATTTTCTCTGTTTACACACCTGTCTGGCATCTTGGTCCAGTTGCATTAAATCGACTGCAGTTGCAGAGCAATTTGTTGATGCATTCTCCTCCATTAAAACATGTAAGTGAATCTGAGTGGAAAAGAAAAAGGCATGTTAAAAATAAATTACGTTAATTTGTATTCTTAAAACCAAGTTCTGTCACTGACTGTAATCCTTGAATGACAGGAGATGTCAGTTTAGCATTTAAGTGTCCAGGAAAATCCTACAGGCCTCCATGAACAGGAACATACTGCAAAAGCTTTACCTCAAGAAATACAGCCAGATGAAGTAAATCTATTGCACATTTACAGAAGCCAAATCAAGTCTGACATGGTTTTAGTCCCCTAAGCAATTAATAGAGGAAGTGAGCAAGTATTACACATCAAAAAACGTATATAACCTTATATAAAATACTACTACAAATAACACTTCATGAATAAACTCTACCAGGATGAGAATGTACTGCCCTGAAAACACACCAGCTGTAAGTTTTTGAGCTGCCAGTCCTCCATCCTGCAACTTTCAAGTATACCAATCACAAACATTTTCCTTAAAGACACGGGCCACTTCTTTTTTTTTCTCATTTTATTAGAGGAATGCTCAAGTATAGCAAGCCTACTCCCTGACTTTCAAACAGATGTGGGTTTGTGGGAGAGAAGTATTGGATTATTTACTTCTTATTTTCCCCGGGAAAATAAGCATCCTCATCAAAATCTGATGAAACGAGTTTTCATAGTCTAAGGAAAGATGTGCAAAAGCAGAAACAAAGCTTCCTGCTACAAGATGACAGAGCCTTCAGTGGTATGGTTTAGCGTGAGGTGTCCCTGCCTATGGCAGGGGGGTTGGAACTAGATGATGGGTCCTTTCCAACCCTAACTATTCTATGATTCTATGATACTATGATTTAGACTTTGTGATTAAATGCTTTTCTAAGAATTGTAATATAGTCACTTATTTTTCTAACTGTAGATCTTTTAGAATTTAAGTCTCATTAGGAAAGCATTTGATTTTTAACAACTGAATTAGGCATTGCTGTGTTTGTTTAATGGAAACTGAGATTGTATTTATTGGAAACAATTTTCTCACCATAAATTATTTCAGGAAGAAGCAAACTAAAGACTCATCCTTCTTTTTTATCTTTATAAACACTACCATTCTTGAAAAATTATCTTTTATATAAATTTTTAAGTGGTGTTCTGAAAATTGGAATTCACAGAAGATATTTTCTTCCATTTCAGTAAAACCCTCACTTATGAAATACCACACATGCAAAGAAGCCCTGACATACCTAGAGTACATTCAAGATTTTGAGAAAGCTTTGCTAAACAGGGTTTGAAGATTCGATGCAGGCAAAATAAAACAAGCTCCATTACTTACAATCCAAGTAAACTCTACAACTGAGTTAGTCTTGACTGTTAGAATTTAGATTTGTTTTATGATTTCATGGCCCACACCATTTTTAAGTTTTGTCCTCACTTTTGGCACTCACTAAGCACAGACATCAAAAGCAGATTCTGAACTACTTTACAGAATAATTGAAATGCTTTTTTAATAAAAAGATTGCAAGGAAACAAATGTTTTCTAAGAAATCAAGATTTGACCATTGACATCCTACTGCCATTAAATGGATGCTGAAATCTTGATTCCAGTAATAGCAGCAGAAAAATAAATCAGTTTCTGAGGTTGTACTATTCTTACTGATTCTTCTTCCCTCTTCTAGAAGCTCATTTTATTGCTGTTTTACCAATGCAAATTTCATCCCAACATCTGGGCTGCATCAAAAGGAGCATGACCAGCAGAATGAAGGAGGTGATCCTGCCCCTCTGTTCTCGTGAGACCTCACTTGGAGTATTGCGTGCAGTTCTGGTATCCTCAATATAAAAAGGACATGGAACTGTTGGAACAAGTGCAGAGGAGGGCCACAAGGATGATCAGGGGACTGGACCATCTCCCCTATTAAGATAGGATGAGAGAGTTGGGGCTGTTCAGCCTGGAGAAGAGAAGGCTGCGTGGAGACCTCATAGCAGCCTTCCAG
>JASSUY010031626.1:0-13594 GCA_032466535.1 Forpus xanthops | reverse complement strand
ACTGCCAGGGATGGGGCAGCCACAGCTTCTCTGGGCACTCTGTGCCAGCGCCTCAGCACCCTCACAGGGAAGAGCTTTGTCTTTATATCTAACCTAAATCTCATTTCCAAATGTACATATTCACTTGGATGACCCCCAGCCATAGGTCTTGGACAGATAGGAAGGTAAGCATCCTGCCGTCCACAGGTACTTATCAAGTGGAAATGTTTTAGGGGACAGGAGTCCTCCTAAATCCCATCCATCTGGATGACTGCAGATCAGATCTTCCTGCTGGGTGTTAAATGCTTGAACAGGAGTTACAGCTTCATCAGAAGTGCAGTTATAGCAACAATCTTGTTATGGGCTGAAAGGAACAAACTGCTTATACAGAGAAAAAGTAAAGTGTTCGTTGTTAGCCTAATTAATACTTGAGCATCCTAATTATTCATATTGTCTAATTGTAAAGAAAAGTATAATTAATAACACAATATACCTGATTTGTCCCACTTTCTCTGTTGTGTTGCTCACATTGAAGTGCCTTTTTTGCACACAGGGGTGGACAGCTTTTGTTCTCTGGGTACAACCAGAGGGAGGGTTACAAGTCACCGCCACCCTGAGGTCTTCCCTGGGAGGAGTGTGATGTCTTCCTCCTCAGCCTTGTGTCCCCAGGGATATCTTCATTCTCCCTCTCCCTACCATCTTCTCTCTCCTCAGTGGTCCCCAGCACCGGTGGTGATGCTGCCCAGCACCAAACCTGCAGGACTCATCTCTATCCCCTTCAATACTCAGGTTATTTTCCTGGGATACTCAAAGACAGGATTCACCTTCTACTTTTGACTGAAAACATTCATGTCCACCTCCATCATGGCTTAAAATGAAACCTTAAGCTATCAAAACCATCATCTTGTGGGTACCCAGGTGGAGGGAGGAAGCTGCCTCTCACTGCTGTAGAGCTAATGCAAAAGAAACTTCCACTCCATCAAGTCATCTTCATTTCTAATCTATATGAGCACCAGAAAGCAAGAGTTTGATTCAGTGGAGGAGGAAATGTGCTTTGGGCTCCTCAGCCCAAGAGTCTATCCCAAGCTATTGTATAAATGGAGGGAAGAAGGAACTGCTGCATTTAAAATGAACCAGCAGCAGCTCTGTTTCTGTGAATGCAGAGTGCCTGAGGGTCTCTCAGGACTGCTGATGGATAAAGGGATGCTCAAGGCAGGTAATGTAAGAAGTGTGCGGATTTCTGGTTAGGAGCTGCTCAGCTTTGCCAGGGCTGAGGAACTTCTATGCATGCCTATAGGCAAAGCTTAAAGTGGGGAAAAATGGTACCTGTGTAGCTCAGGAACCTCTGGGGTTAGGTGATGGATGAGTGAGGATTTTCAGGATTGGTGGTTTGGAGTTAGGTACCTAAATTCCCTATAAATCCCCCTTTAGGTTTGTAAATCCTTTGCGAACGCTCACGGTAAATAGGTTTGCAGCCAAGAAATACCTGGCTTGTGTCAGCCCTTCCTTTCCTCCAGAAATTAATCCTGCAAAAGCATGACTATTGGCTGCCCTGTGGGTGCTGAGTCGTGGGCACTGGGTGCTCCCAAAGCAGGATGATGGACTTGTATTGCTGCCTGGTCATTTCTCTTGTAAAGACCTTGGTGGCTGCTGTGCCTCTTCTGCACCAAGGCAGGCATAAGGTAGAAAGAAAAGAGATTTAAGCCTCCCAAGCTAAGAGAGGAGGGCTGATTTGTCCTACTAAATCAGACAAGGGAGAAGAGAGATGAACCCTGGGTTCCCTCCATCACCAGTATCAGGATCAACCTGGGGTGCCACGGGCTATGTGGTACTTTGAATCCTGCCCTGTACATCCTGGGAAGCTGCTCTGCACAGCAGGCTGTTCCCATCACAAGGAGATCCTCAGTGCAAGTGAGATTCATGCATTCAGTTCAGAGCACCAGTCCTAAATACAAGGGAAGATGAGGTCTCTGATTCTCCCTTTCTACTATACAAAAGTGATAAAGGAGAGTTCACCTCACACCAGGATGGCTTCCCCAGTGTTTCCCAGCCCCAACACACCTCCTTTTCTTCCCTTTCTTTTAGCAATTTACATTTTTCATTCATTTACACATGATGTTAATCTTTCCTTAATCTCCAATTCCTTGGGGGGTGTGTGTGGGATGAATTCCATTTGTTTTTGTTCCGCTCTATCAGACACAGCAGCTCAAAGATTAAATGATAACTGTGGACCTAATAATAAAAATACAATATAATGTAATGAAAGTAATGTAGATCTAATCCTCTGTTTTATTGCATCCTGAGTGCGTTTGGTACTGTTATTTTTTTTCCCTACGCCTCTGTCTTTGACTTAGCTGCCTCTTTTCAAGGAAGCAAAGGGATTTGTAAAGATTATAGCATTATTCCATTGAGCACAGTCTTGCTGTGGGGCACCTTTAATTACAAAAACACTATCACTGCTTATAGGGATGTGCATTTATATACGTGCGTGCTAGTGTGTGGTGCGAGAGGGAGATATTCCAAGCACCCCAAAGCACTTAGCACTGGCTCAGACAGCTCTACCTGGGCAATGCTGTTGTCTGCTTCTTTATAGTGTTTTGTTTGTGCTTCTTGCTTCAGTCTCTTCCCCCTCACGCATATTTTCCTTCTACATTGTTATTGGTATTGTTTTAATCCTGGTTTGGGGAGAAACTTTAGAAGGGTTTGAAGTAGGAACTCCACTCTGTGAAACCTCCCTCTCTGGTTTCATCTGCAGCAACGGCTGGCCCTGTTCTTTGGGTAGAGATGCTTTGGAGGTCTCCAAGGTGCAAGGTAGCACGGCCTTTCTGACCTGAGCTGCTCTCGCTGTCTCCCTTTCTGTCTGGATCATGCGGGGAATGGTACTTTGAATGCTGGAAGTGGCTTCATCTCAAAGTGCCTAACACCATAGCCAGCCTTTAATGGCAAGGAGACTTTGCAGGCAGTTCAGATGAGAGCTGGGATGGGGAGACAGTGAGCCTGAGATCTTGTAAGGAATCTCACTGCTTTCACAGCTCCTGTAGAACAGCAGTTGGGGAGGGCACAGTTCAGCCCTCCAAAGACAGACATTGATTTGAGTTGTCCTAGAGCATCCCCGGAGGTCTCTCCAGAAAAGCAGGGATTTCCAATAGGTCTGGTGCTATAGATTAGTCCCATATATGTAGCCCAGGGCAGTCAGGTGGCATTTCACTCCATCAAGCTTTGCAGGCTTGCGTATGGTTTCTGCTGGTACCTCAGTTTCCCCTCAATGCACCTCTGTGTTTCCAGCTTTCCCCTTTTGTCTGCCTCACCTACTCAGGCTCTAAGCTTCCCCCAGACAGGGGTAACTTCCAACACAGTGTTCAGTTACTTGAACAGAGAGAAACCAAATCCTGCAAGCTAGATCCATCTCCAGAATCACTGTGATTTCAAGTACAGACACTTATTTCTCAGTTTCACATTGAAACTAGCCTAGCAAAGTCATCTGAGTGAGCTAGCCATGAACTCAGCATCCCACTTATTCTCCTGACAATGATTGCTTCTCCTTCCTCTGGAGAGCTCCAAATTGCTAGTGTTCAGCTTGTCAGAGGGGTGTGCATGCTGTTCATGTGCTTGTGATATACCTCCTGTGGTGTCTATCACTGCTGCGGCACTGGGCAGAGCGGTGCTAATGTGGTTCACAGGAGTATACATCTGCAGGGACATGACCTCCAGCCTGCAGCATGCAAGGCCCAATCCCTGCCCTTTGAACTGCTGGAGCATAAGGAGAAAGCAAATCCGAAGAGTTGGAGGTTGTGGAGGCAGTCTCTAGAGGGAGACATGATCATACTAATTCCAGCAAGCTGTTGCTGTGTATGTTGGAGCAATAGGAACCAGCACCCACAGCATCAGCTTTGCAGCCTGACCACATCAGACTGGGCTTCCATCAGCTGTAGCTTGGCTTATTGTGTCTACGTTCTTTTCCCACCACGTCCTTTTTCCACATTGATCTCTTTGCAGCAGTCATGACAAAATTGCATTAAGGGACTGTGCTAAAACACAAAAGCCTCCAACAGTGGTTCCTTCATTCAGATAATGCCTCCGGGTGTAGCCTGCAGGTTGGACTTAAAGACAACCCTGAATCCAGTCTCTTAGATATAAAAAGAGGGAATGGTGCTGTGATGTCTCACCCAGAACGTTGTATATTTGAATTGCTGAGCTGAAAGTTGTGAAAAAAAGAAGGGGTCTTGTTATCTGTATTCCTTTGTGAATGTATTGCCATGTCCCTGCCAACAGGAATGCCAATCTCATTTCCAACCTGCAGGAAGGAAATTGAGGCACTATTCAATCATGTGCTTTGTTTAAGGCATTCACTGGAAGGCCCTATCAAAGATCACGTGTCTGTAGGCTCCTGATGCTTCATCTCCACCCTTGAACATGGTAAAACAAGCCTCCGCATGACAGCAAAGCTGGATTTAGCAGAAATTCCCATATGTTCAAGACTGCTGGGGCCAGCACCTATAGGTGTAAAACTTGGGGTAATTGTGAAGAATGGATATTACTGAGACAATGATCTCCACTCAGCAAGCAGCTTTCACCTTCTCCTTTCTCCTTTTGCACACCTTTTATACAGGGGAAATGCTTCTTAAACACAAAAGTCACTTTTCCTGTAGTGACATCCGAGTGATTTTCTTATCAGTTGAACACTTGAATGCTGGTCACTTGTCCTGATCTGTGCTGCTCTGTCTCCAATCTGCTATCAAAACATAAGGAGGCACTGAAGCAGAAGATGCAAGACTTGGGTTGCTGTCATTGTTAAGTGAACTGAGTTGAATGTCATGGAATCATAATCCTCGATCATGGTTGGAGCCTTACTTTGTGGTTATCTTCTTGCATTGGGCAAACACATTAAACCTTGCAGTGATGGGGTTTTCAATGTCTACTGTGGTAAATACAGTATCTGGAGGGTGTGTGAGTACATCTTTGATCTTGATGCAGCTGAATGATACTGTGAGATGCTGTGTTTCTCCTTTCTAATGACCATGTTATAGTTGTATCTAGCAACCATAGAAATCCAACTGTGCAATGATAACACATGTAAAACGTACAAAAGGGGAACTTGTCCTCGGTGCCATTTGTCTTTCAATCCTGGGGAATCACATTGCACAAGTAGTTAATGCATACAGTACATGGAGGAGGAGAAAGAAAGGAATTTGTAGAGACAGATGCTATAATAATCATTGTAATTTATGAGATGTCCACTGTGGGGTGCAAGGGCTCCTGATGAAACCCTCCATTGGTGACCACCTTTATGCATTCTTGACAGCCATGGGTGATGATGGTTCCTTTTCATCTTCACAGCTACTTCTCATCTCCTGGTGATTTACTCTGTGGTGGGAAAGAGTCATTCACTTACATCCTTCCAAAACTGGTTCTCCACCAGCACAAGTGAGCCATGGGATGAGTTGGATCATGAGAGCAGAGTCCAGAATACATGAAATGAAAGTATTCAGTGCAGAGAAGAGATGCCTGAAGGAAAGTGTAACAGCAAGAAAGCACTAAGTCTTGTGACAGATACTTGTGCTCTTGAGTTTAGAGTTGCATGTGAGAGAACATCCCATCCAAACATCTGCTCTATGCTCCCATGGGTCAAGTCAAGCAAGTCAAATGTTGAGTATCATTGTGGTAGGAACAGAAAAGGAAAGATGTAAGATCTTTTTCTTATGATTTCTGCAGGTTCTGGATGCTTTGAACCCTAACTATTCTATGATTCTATGATTCTGGTTTCATCCCAAGTGGGAGAGAACAAAATGGGAAATAATTCAGGGTAAAATAAACAAGGGTGATCTGAGATCTCAGGTGCTTTCAGCTATGAAACCAGGATGTGTGTATCTCAAATATATAATATTCCTACAAGTTCAATGGCATGAAACAGCCAGGTAGGGGAAAAATACATCTTTCAGTGTATCCCTAATGGAAAGGCAGTAGTAGGACCTTAGCGGCAATTAGACAGCAGGCAACTCAAGTAGGGATCCCTGTGATCCCAAATGATGTGTCCCTGTGTAATTAACAGATTACACTGAAATGGACACTGAGAGCATAGACGCAGCCATGACCTTCCCTCTGGGAAAGATCCACCCCAGGTTGGACACCCGGGCTTCTTTAGACCCTGGGGCACCCAAGCAGGAGAAGCTGCTTTCTACAACAGCTCATTCCACTGAATCTTCTTGTAACTCCATGGCTGGAGCTGTCAGCTGGGTCTTTCACTCTATCTTATATTGAAAGACAGTATTAGACCCCATAATATGCACCTGTGAGATACACCTGCCTTGACCTTTAAATGTAATTACAATAAAACAACTCTGTGCACCCCTGGATGGATAAAAGCGCAGGATAAAAGCTATAATGAATGTATAGCTACATTAAAGACATTAATCAATGCAGATGTAGGGTGTAACGTAATGAAGGGCACTGGAAAAGGGACAGAGAAAACTGCCCTCTGCATTCCCAATTCTTGTGCAAGATGCAAAGGAACCTTAATGACCACAAAATAGTTGGGTCTCTGTCTTACATCTCATTTGAAAGGCCATCTGACACAATTAGCCACCTATTACTGGTGGTTAATTGACATCTAAAAGACATCAGGATTACAGTTAGAGCTAAAAGTCAATTAATGGCTCCTAGCTTTGCTCCAACTGGTGTTTAAGTATGGGAAGATCCACTGTCCTTAGTGACATGATCATTTGTTCCACATCCCCAAGCCATTGCTGACTGCTCCCTTTCCCTCTTCCCTGACAATATCCATCATTATGATGGATTCTAAATGGCTGTGGTTTCCTGACATCGACAGGTTTCCTCTTGGCTTGACAGGAGATTTCTCCCTCCAGTGAGGACCTCTGCTGCACTTTCAGCAGAAACTGATGGTTGAAGCCTGCAGAAGTGTTTTCTAGGGGTTAGCCATTTCAGTCCTCATGTTTTCAGTGCTCAAGGGTTTCACTGAGGCACTCATGGCACTTATCTGGAGGGCAGAGTGGTGTGAGAATGCCAGCCCAGGGAGGCAGCTGAATGCTTCAGATCGTTCTTCTGGATAATATGATCAGCATGAAACCGCAATCAGAAAGCAAAAAAGGTTAGATATCTATGCTGGAAAAGGTAAGATATCAGCTTTGCTCTGTGTAATGTTATAGCAGAAATGAGAAACCTTCAAAGAAGAGCAGGGAGGCAGACTATTCCCTCTGCACAGCAGCTTCTTGATGCTGCTGACAGACTATTTCCCTCTGTCACTGCTTCAGGTGTGCAACCTTATGAGGAGGGCAGGAAAACATCCAGACAGCAGAATCCAGGGAACAGAGGGAAAACCTGCCTTTTTTAATGAAACAAATCATTCCACCACATTGCTGTGCTCAGGAAGTCTCATTTCCCCATGGACTGGCATCCTCAGTTTGAGCAATGCCAGCATCTCAGAAGGTGAAAACACCTGCCAAATCTTTTCCGGCAGTGGGACTACTGGGATGAGCTCAGTTCCATGTGGATTCTCAGGTGGCTTGTAAGGGGTAAACTCATTTTGAAAGCTTTCCCTTAGAGCAAAAGTAGACTTGTGTTCTTTACTTGACTGCCAAGCTTGTCACAACTCCCCTTTCACGATGCCATTAATTTGGGATCACATGTAGCAGGAATTGGTCAGAATCCAAGAGGAAATTAGTAACAGTTAGGAAAGGGCATACAAGTAGACATAGATAAATATACAGAGGAGGTTCTTAAGTCTTGTTGCAAACACACAGGTTCTTATTTTCCCATTAAAATCTGAGTTAATTTCCCTTTGACGATTCATCTGAGAGTCTAAGCATGGATCTCTGAAGTGCTGCTCAGTTTTAAGCAGGATTTTCTCTGTCTATAACCCTCTTTCCCAGTAAAATTTTCTTCTTGTGTCCAGTTGGAATCTCCCCCGGAGTACTTGTCCCATCACCTGTCATCTTTTCCATGGGATTCCTTGTCAAAAGGGAGTCTCCATCTTCTTTGCAGCCATCATTTAAATATTGGAACATGGGGATAAGGTCTTCACTGAGCCTTCTTTTCTTCAGGCTCAACATTCCAAGCTCTCTGTCTTTCCTCACACAGTTTTCCAGTCCTTGAATCATCTTTGTGGCCCTTCTCTGGATGCTCTCCAGCCTGTCCACAGCTTTTTGTACAGCGGGGACCAAAACTGAACCCATTATTCCAGGTGTGTCCTGACAAGCGCTGAGTAGAGTGGGACAATGACATCTTTATCCCTGCTGGTGATGCCCTTGTTGATGCAATCCAGCACCCTATTGGCTTATATGGATTTGTCGCATCTTCAGTAAGCATATAGCAAGTTAGAATCTCCTTTCCCATAGCAGGGCATTTGATGCCAGCCTTAAGGAAGTTCCTACACAACCCATGCTTGAGTCCAGAAATGTCCTGTGGGTCCCTGACACCAGCTCATGTTGAAATGCTACCTGCTTTAGCAAGGGCAGCCTTTACAGACTCCACCGGCTAAGCTGGGTTTGCCTAAGAAAAAGCACTTACAGTCATTTGAGACCCCCTAAACACCCAGTTCATCCCTATGGGACTGGCAGATACGACACTGGATCCACTGGTGGTGTGAGCCCTTCAGAAACAAAGGGATATTTTGTGGCATCTCAAATGACAGAGACATTTGACTCACATGAAGGCACTTGTAAATAGACACCTAAATTCAGGTGCCATGAGCAGTGAGGTGAGTCCTATCCCTCCTTTAGAGAATGGGAATAGCCACCATTATTCAGAGGCAGTTGTTATCAAGTAATATGAACTCTCTCCAGAATAACAAAAGAATGACCACATTGGCTCAAATTGACAAAGCTGTTCACCCCAGTATCATGTCTCTAGTCATGAGCATCACATGTAAATATAAGAGCAGAGCACATCAGAGTTAACCCCCCCCATCTGAAGTGGTTTATGAGCAGTATCCTGTTATAGCTCCTGAAGCCTAAATAAACTTACTTTTCCTCCTTACAGTCATCGCTCGCAGGTTTTGCACCAAGGGCTAACAGCATTTTTTGTCACAGCATCTTAAGAAACATTTAGTGTGGAGACTTAAGGCACGGACCCCATTTCTGGTTACAAACGAAATCCTTTATTTCACTTCTGTCACCCGTTCTATAGTCTACTGAGTGCTAAGCAGTAACTTTCCACTCTCTTACTTCCTTATCATCCCGATTCAGCAAACCTTCTAAGGGTTACAAATATTCACATTGTTTGGTCTGTGTTTGAGATGCACATCCTGCTTTATCTTGCAAACTGTCTGCTTTGTTTTGCTAACCGATCTTTACCCTTCATTGCTCTCTTTACAGTTCCCAAGGCTGTGGCCTGACTGGGGCAATAGCATCTGGTGTTTTTTTTACTGTTCCCAGGGCTTAAGTTGGACCAGGGTGATAACACCTGAATCCGTTTTGTTAACTATTTCTATTCCGTCACTCACAGTTTAGTCCCCTTTTACTCTACACATTCATGGCAGGGGCAGTGCTGTCACCCCTTTGTAGGGCAAGGATGAAGGTCCCTATCATATTTTGTGGTAACAATGAGTTGACGTCTTCCACTTCTCTGTTGCTTGCACCACTGTGATGCATCCACAGCGCTTCTACTCTGATTGCAGTTTTGCAACTGGACTTATATTTCCCAAGAGCTGTCTTATCATGCTCTTCAAGGTCCTTTTCTCCATCATGATGAGCACACCTGGAATTCCTTCTGGGCACAGGAAGGACACAAACTGTGCTTCCTGGTTTTTTGTTCTGAAAAGGTGATTGAAGATAAAGAAGTCAATGGACAGCAGCAGCTGGTGAGCTGCCTTCGCACACGAGATGCAGTTATGTCGGTGTGTTAAACCAAACTAAAAGAACACAAAAACAGCATCAGTGAAGAAATCCAACACAAACAACGGCACAGAAGGCAACAGATCTTTGGTTTGCACCTTTTCCCCTGGGGAAGACACACTTAAATTGATAGCACTTTAAGTTGGGTTGGACATGGATGAAGAACAACTTTACACGGGATCGATTTGTTGTCTCCCTCTGAAAGACAGTCTTGTCTGATGGAGAAGAAAAATGAACATAAGAATTCTCCCTATGAGCAAAATAGGAAGAGTTGGGCTTGGGAATTCGAGTGCAGATGCCGATTTTTACTTCTTTTTACTTTATTACAGGACATGAACTCTCTTTTTTTTGCATTAGGTCTCTACATGACCTGGTATAATGGAGGGCCAAGAAAGGGCTTTGCCTCCAAAATACAGTGAAAAAAGTGAGATTGCTTAAATTACGACGCCTCTTTACAAGGTGATGAACAGCTGATTCACATCAGCTGTTTCTAACAGCCACCGTTTATCTCTGGTGAATTCCCCCAACAAGGGACAGAGAGGAGAACAGAATCAGACTGCTTGTATTTCACTTCATTTTCCTGTTTGAGAGCAAACACACCGCAATAGCCATCATTAATGCATTATTAATCTTATTATTTTCAGCTCTCTTTCAGATGTCCCAAAACATTCAAAAGGTTGATATCAAAAGTGTGTTCTGGGTTCTGCTGATGTGAACAAAGAGATGACTGCTTCCTGGTTGTGTATGCGTGTAAGAAGAACAACCATAAATGTTGAGAATTACAGTAATAACTTCACTGTTCATATAATCATAAAATCATAAAATGGTGTGGGTTGGAAAGGACCTTAAGATCATTCAGTTCCAGCCCCCTACAGGGACACCTCACATTAGACCATGCTACCCAACCTGGCCTTGAACACTGCCAGGGATGGGGCATTCACCGCTTCTCTGGGCACCCTATGTCAGCACCTCAGCACCTTCACAGTAAAGGACTTCTTCCTGATCTCCAACCTGACTGGTTTTAGCTTTGTTTCTCACCAAAAAAAAAAAAGGATTAATTTCCTTTTTAAAGCACTAGCGTCAAAAGACCCTTTTTATTTGCCAATACATTTATGGGAGAAGCTTGAAAGAAATGCATTCAGTGTCCTAGGAGTTTTAGAGGACTTCTAATATAAGTCCTTTACACACTACTGAAGAAACTGGAGTGGCTGTATGAGCTCAACTTTTCTGACAGGGATTTAAACAGGACAGATTTTGCTGCCTCATCTTCATTTGAAGCTACCTGAATATTGGAGAGGCCTGTAATAAACTGTATTCTCCAGAATATCGGAGAGGCCAGTCACGTCGTGACTGCAGTAGCCAGAGATTTGGATTTAGATCTTTTTCCTACCAATGCCGCCTGTGGGACTTGGCTGCATTTTGTGTTGGTTCCCTTGGGATGGATTTTTCTCTGAGGATGAATGCATTACAGATGGGCTGTGGCATGATAGAAGGCTTAAAAATACAGACAAACTCCTGCTGGAGGTAAATTCAGTTTCAGTCTGGAATGTTTGTAAAACTTAGGGGTTCTCTCAATAGGAAAGAAGTACTTTCACTCTGAAAAGTTGTAATCACCACCCGCAGCACACACAATTTCCTAGTGTACAGGCTGTGCTAGGCAGTGAATCAAGGCCAAGACCCAGCTGGAACCTCTCATCCCCAGCATTCCTCTGTTATCTAGTAGGGTCACTTAAATCTGACATCTTGGTGAATTATGTCATCTTTACCAACAAACCTATTTGCTAGATGGGGCTGCCTCAGGAATAGCCCCCCCATGGACTATTTCCCCATTGCTGTCTCTTCCATGTGTCTTGTCTTAATGACAAGCACTCCATTTGTAGCTCTCTTTCACATCAGCCTGGTGGATGCCACGTGCCAACTGATTGCCAGCTGGGGTCACATTGTCCTCCTCCTCCCCATAGGGGAGGGTTGCACCAATTTCCAGATGACATGCTGGCTTGCTTTCCTTCCCTCTGATGTTGGGCCACCCTTAAATGTTGACAGCCCACGGATCTGAACTGATGTGCTAGAACCTGAGTGCGCAGCATCTCTCTTCGGCTGATTCTGCACCTCTGCATCATGCTGCCATCACAGGCTATATCTATTTTAGTAGATGCAATATTCAGGCACCATCCTCCTGTACCCTTGCTACTGGTATGGCATGACTTGCACTGGCAGGATTGAGATCTCATCTCTGATAACCCGGCTATACTGCACCAAAACAAGTTACTGAGAATGGTCCCCTTGCATATCTACCTGTTTGATGTCTAGAAATGGGCTTTATGGCATGAGCCAAAATCAGAGAGTGTGCCAAAATTCAAACTGTATGGACAACCAAGGGACAAGGCTGTGGTCCATAAATAGAACCAGAGCCAGAAACACTGTCAAAGCTGTTGAAAAGCTCATGAATAGCATGGTAGGAGTTTAACACACAATAAGGATTGTGAAATGTGTCCAGCCAGTGAAGAGCTTACTGCTGGACATGCTCTTACCAGCATGAGGACGTGTCCATACTGCGGTCACTGCTCTGGCTGGCACAGACATGCACATACTTGATTTACATTAACCATTTACATTACAATTACTCCAGCCACATCAATGTGGGATCAGCTGTTTTGCACTGTGCCAAGATTCGTGCTGTTGAAGATAGACTGGCACTTTGTAATTTAAAGAACACAGAAAAAAAAACCTGTTTCAGGCTCACAGGGTGGAAAAATAACTGTGTTCTTGCACTGGGATCCGTAGCAGCACTGAAGGAGGTGGAGGCACATATAGATCATGTCTACAAATGTGCAGGCTCTCTAATTAACTCTTTTGAGGGTCCCTGGGAGACACAAAATCCCCCTCCAATAATGGAACTTATTCAATATTTAATTGGACACTAATAATTAAAACACACCTTCTTTCAGCATAAACCTACTGAGCTCACATTAGCTGCCATCTTCATTATCAAGCAACACTGATCGCTTCATTTCCATGATCCCTGCTTTGTGAAACGCAGCAGCAAGTGTGTGAAACATGGCAATATTGTACAAGGGAAAAGATGCCTTTGTAGCTCATGGGAACATGCATCCATCACTATTGGGGTTCCCTTCTTGACTTTTCCAGCCTGGTGCTCGACACCTTGGATCCAAAGACTAACAGATATGAAAGGTCAGGGAGCCCTTTGGTGTGCCATAAAGAGAAGAGCAGACAGATTTCCTGCTAGGGTAATCCTTATCTAACAGAATAAAAGCTTAGGAGCCTGGATAGAGCTCTCGCTGTTGTTTTATGCCTGTTTGCTTGATTTGCTTTTGTTTTAACAGCAATCTGGGAGTTTCTGATATGATATTTTTCATCAGTGTCTGTAATAAGCCCATTTTCAGACTTGCAATATCAGATAAATGAGCAGATGAAATTAAATACTATTTCTAAGGTGGAAGCCAAACAGGGAGATTTTTGCCCAGATCTTGCTGTGAAAATTTGTGGGAGGACAGAAACAATGAGGAGGGAGTACAAAGACTCAAGATATGAAAACTTAGTCCCTAGGGGTTCTTATGGAACCAGTGAGAGCTGGACTATCCTTGTAGTTGTTTGTCTGAAGCAACTGCAGCCCAGAAAGCCAAGTGTATCCTGGGCTGCATCAAAAGGAGCATGACCAGCAGGTCAAGAGAGATGATCCTGCCCCTCTACTCTGCTCTCATGAGACCTCACTTGGAATATTGTGTGCAGTTCTGGTGTCCTCAACA
>JASSUY010031624.1:96301-153694 GCA_032466535.1 Forpus xanthops | reverse complement strand
CTTTAGTGTAAGGGTGGTGAGGCACTGGAATGGGTTGCCCAGGGAAGTTGTGAATGCTCCATCACTGGTGGTGTTCAGGGCCGAGTTGGACAGAGCCTTGGGTGACATGGTTTAGTGGGAGGTGTCCCTGCCCATAGCAGGGAAGTTGGAACTAGATGGTGTTAAGGTCCTTTCCATCCCTAACTATTCTATGATTCTATGATTTGCTGTTAAAAGAAAAAACGTTTTTAGGTTAAGATTCTTTATTTGTTGATTGCAGATTTTGTGCAGATATTTTATCTATAGGGCTTATTCAGTGCTTTGACATGAAGATTTGGAAATACCACATTAATGAAATATCCTCTATCAGATACTTGAAAGTCTCATATATTCAGAGTACAGAATTCTGTTTTTTCATTGGGGCTGGAGAAGACAGTTCTGGTTCTCCTTGCACAGAAGTTTGTGTGTTTACATCATATTTGTATTTATGTAATTTACAAATTTACTTATATTTCATCTCAGATTTGCTTCTCATTCCTTTTCCTCCTCCTTCTCCTCTTCATCTGCTTCTTTTCTCCTGTACTCATAGTGTTCCTTTCTTCCTCCCATCTGTTACAGTCTTTCAGCAATATTTTTGCCATTTTTTTCAGCTGTTAAACCTTTTCTTCCACATTTAATTTGCTATGGCTGCCACAACAGATAACTGCTGGTATGAGCCAAATGTGTATTCTGGAGTGTTAGGCTTTCTTTGAGAATTCCCTTTGCGTTTTGTCTGTTCCTTATGATGACAGAATTTTTTCAGGCACTGACCAGCAGTTCATCCCTCATACTTATTCATGCCAAATAATCTTTCCACTGGCCTGGAAATGCATCTGTGCCTAGATACATGAGAGAGAATGGAAGAATCCTTTAATCTTATACCCCATATTCTTGTAGCTTCAATAAACCTCTAGGTTTCCTCTCATCATTTCTACTTTGGGAAAAGTTGTAAAGGCCAAGACTTCATAGAGCCTGTGTTCTCTGTCTCTTATTAAGAGAACTGACAATAGAAAACAAGGGAAGGCAAAGAAAATCCCATAGATTTTAAAGTATCCAAATGTGTGGTCTAAGCAGGTTTCTTTTCTGCATATGTAATATAACAGGAATAAAGACGCTTAAAATGAACACAGCAAGGAAAACGTGATGGACATTGATTCCTCTTTACTGTAGAGGCTGCTATAAACTTCTTTTGGTGTCAAAAATAGTGTTAGTGAATAACAAAGGAACGTGTCAAATATTCATTAACTGAATAATTTGTAGGGAGGAGTAGCAGAAGCCTCTGTTTTCTGCAGACAGCATAGGCAGTGCTGAGAAATCCATTGTCTCGGCTTTGCCTTCAAGAGTAAAGCATGTTTACTGAGACTTCCTCCAATGTTTAAACCTTTAGGAATCTATAGATTTTTACCATATTTAAATTATACCTATTGAAACTGAAACAAACAAAAAAAAACAGAATCTCTTGTGATAGTTAGCATGATCTCAAATAAGAGTGAAAACAATATAACCCTTTGTTGAATGGGTTCACATGCAAGTCTCCGGTTTTAACTGAGATAATAGCTGTCTATGACATGAGTAGGTTACTCTGTGATTCCTGAACAAGCTACATATATGAAATGACAGAGGGGAAGTGTTTTGATTGCTAGGACCTGTGCCAATTTCCTTATTTCATTTTCAGAATGCTGGTGGCATTTTCATTGCTCTTAAGGTGGTTCAAAAATCATCTACCAAGTATCATTTTGCTTGCACTCTTTTCAGTTCAAATGTGCTATGCAATTGATATGTACAAGATTGAACTGCATATATTGGAGTCCTTTTGCTGACTTATTTGACTCAGATTTAATGGCTGTATTTATCTTTCCTTTACACAATGGAAGTCTCTTACTACATCTACTTGAACAGCAGAGTATACTATGAGGACAATATTCCAGGGAACAAAACCTTTGGTAGAAGAGACATATCAAAGCTTCTTTCTTTACATGTTTATAACTTTCCTTCTCACAGAAAAACTCAGTTTTCAATTTCAGTGGTTTTCAGAGTCTGTGAATTTTTCATGAAATTGAATGAGTTCTGGAGTAGCAGGATTTGCTCTGCTACTACTTTTGGTATTGGGGAATCATGGTGTCTCCCACTGACTCAGATTATTAAAATGAAAATATTGTGGCTTTTGTTGATAAATTTCATCTAATTTTTCAGTGTAATCATCTTACCATGATTCTGTTATTGGTCCAACACTATGTGTAGCACCATGTCTATTGTGCTGGTCCTCTGCTACCTCTTGCACTGTGTATTATAAACTGATTTTGCTCACATGCTCAGACAACATTAATATGGCCCTAGCAGATAGCCTTCACCTGTACTTTTCCATGCTGTAGAGGAAGTTCCATATAACACATGAGCATAACCTTCTACCTTGATTTTCAGACCCACAACCTGCTTTACTTGGTCATAAAAAAAAAGGCTCAGGAAGTATTTTGCTCAACACATGTATCAGACTTTCAGATCAAGCTTTGAGAGCTTTGAATCCTCATACCCCAAGAACTAAGTGTCCAGGAACTGTTAACAGCAATGACATAAGAAAGCATGTATATGGTTGTGATGGAAAATATATATATTGCTGTACATGCAGTGATGGCAAATTTTTCACAAAGATTAGTGATGATGCTTGCATAGTATGCATTTACTTTATTTGTAGCTGTATGATCTTTTTCATTCCAGATACACTGTTTTAATCTCTCTCAAAGCTGTTCTGGCTTCTGCAATCTTCTGTGTGACTTCACCATCAGTTGCAGTGTTTTGGGGCAGCAAGCTGCAGAGTAGCAGGAGTTGGCTATTATGTTATCGCGACTTTCAACTGGCTCAGCATGCTTTCCAGTAAGGAAAGGTGTACTTTCTTGATATTCATTTTGAGCTTACTAGCATTTGAATTTTATTACCCTGCAACATGTCATGCAGTCCAATATGCAAGGGTGAACAATACACAGTCATCAGTCAAGATGCTGCCTCTACAGCTGTTGATTTTGCATAGTGAAAACATAACCTGGTAGTCGAATGTGGATGTTTCATTGTGGCTGCATAAAAAAAAACACTGCTGCAGAAGCTATGATAAAGGGAAGCAACAAATGCAGCCTTACTTGGTACCACAGACAGTGAAATGCTGTTGCAATCTGCTGCAATCAGGAACAATTATTTTTAGGCCATGAGGCTAGTGAACAGCCTTCGTAAAACTCTCTGGACCACAGGCCTTTTGCAAAGACTTCCAAAGACATTCATAACTTACAGCCTCAAAGGTTTTCATCTGATAAAGACCATGTGCAAGTCTTTATTTTGCTGTGCGCTTAACCTGGCTTTACCCAGTTGTGAACAGGTATTGCAAAAGTCAGATCTCAATCACATTAAAAGCTCAATTGCCCTTCAGAAACAGTTTTCCAGCAAGCTCCCTCACTGGGCAGCTGCCTAGTTTTCTCACAAGAATTTTTGCAGAGGCTGAGCACAGTGAAATACGGAGGTTTATAAAGGCATGGAGGATCACTTCTCTGGTTTGTGAAGAGGGGATATCATTTACATCATTGAACTTCCTGAGAACTGATCCTTACCTGCACCAGTACTGTGACCATCTGCTTACCACCATCCATATATCACTTTATAGGAGCACCCGTGATGCCTTTTTTCTAACCTGGTGACATCTCTGAGCGTGAAAATCTGCTAGGGTTGCTAGTTGCTGCCTTGAGGCTTCCTATAGCACTTCATCAAAGATGACAGACCGTTTAATAAACTGCTACAATGCTCATGGCAAGATATTCCTTTCATCAGTCAACTGTATTTGACTCTCACTGCTGAGAAGTGGCTTGACATCCCTACCTTTAGAACTACAAACAGTTTTTTAAGCCTTTATAGAAGAACTGGAATTTTTCATGATCCACAGCTGGTT
The DNA here is from genome assembly GCA_032466535.1 of Forpus xanthops. NCBI lineage: Eukaryota > Metazoa > Chordata > Aves > Psittaciformes > Psittacidae > Forpus > Forpus xanthops. Next base: position 149,748 of record JASSUY010031624.1, on the reverse strand, counting down.
CCTGCTGTTCTGGCTTTTTTTTTGCCTACCCTTTGCATTTGAAGAGAAAAAGCTTTACTTGTGTTATGTTTGGCAAGAAACTACCTTTCCTGCTAATTTCATGATATACATAAACTATAGAGGTTCATAAGCTAATAATATATCCATCTTCATCAAAGCAGTCTAGGTATTTCCATGGAGCAAAGCCATCCACCTTTGCTATGACATTGTACATTGTGTCCCTGAGACTTTCCCACTACTTTTTTGGTTTTTTCTTCTTTTCTTTTTTTTCTTTTCCTTCTTCTTCTTTTTCTTTTCACTTTCCTTTTGTTTTTTTTTTTTGTTTTTTTTTTTTTTGTTTGTTTTTTTTTTTCTTCTTATTTTTCTCTTCTTCTTTTTCATTTCCTGCCTTTCATTAAGTTTTATGTGATGTACATCCATCCACAGCATTTGTTTCTTTATTTCTCTACTTGTAGTTGTATTTTAGGATATAGGCTCTTCAGTATTTTGGCCTCCTGATCACAGCTATTAGAAGAGTAATCCTTAGTGTTGGAGTCACTAAGCTTAACATATCCACAGAAAATAAAAACTTATTTCTGCTAAGGCCTGAATTCAAGCAGACAGGATTTCTGTGGATCCAACCATCCTCTAGTCAAGGCCTTCAGTCCTTGGCTGGGGGAAGCATATATAAAAAAAGCCTATAATTGTGACCTGTAGGATAATCAATAACACACACAACAATTCTTCCAGACTGTTGAATGCTTGGTTTTCCAGATCTTCATATTACTTCTGCTAGCATAGCTATTAGAGGTAGGATAAATTGTGTAGTGTTAATACACTATGGCTATTGACTGGAGTAGTTGCTACAACAAACCTTAACTGGAGTTGAATATAGATATGTAAGCCTTAAATCTGTAAAGTACTACTGGGATTTATTAGCAATGAGAATTGCTGATGACCTACAGTCATCTACTGTGTTAGGTTGTTAAAAATAAGAACTAAAAAGTAAAACTTCTCATTTAATAGCTGTTCATGCTTCCTGGCTCCCTGCTGAGGCTGATTGACAAGCTCAGCAAAAGACAAAACTGTATTAGCTGCAGACTGCTCAGTCTAGGTCTATGCTGCCTTTTTAAGCACTTTAGATAAAGACTTTCTCCCTTTTTTTCTCCAAGATTTTCCTAAGGAAAGTAAATTATTACAAGTTAGTGAGCAGTATAATGGGATCTGGCAAATGCATGTTGAGTGGATAAGAGTAAATTTTAGCTCTTTATTATATTAGTGCTATTAGTGTATTAAATCAGTTCTTTAATGTATTAGTGACAGAGATCCCCAGTAGACGCATAATTGACCAAAAAAGAGTTCTGTGGAAGGAAACATGGGACATTACAGAAAACGCAGCTGGGAAAGGGAAGTTAAATTAACTTGTCAGAATTTGCAACATTAACATTAATTTATGTTTTTTTAAAAATCAAATTCTGAATATATCTGAATAAGCTGTCTGGGCCCTAAACCTTTACTTGCAAAGCAATGAAAATTCAGCATTGAAAGGCAAGAATTTTTTGGAAGTCTGTTTTTAAAGCTTACCTCCTGACTGCCCTGTTACCCTCTGTATATATATGTATATATGCCTAGTATTTGACACTGCTACAAATAGTATCTAGCCATAGCTCTCTGAGAACTTTGTATGAAACACTGAATACTTCATGAGTTGATACCATAGTGCCTCTCTAATGTATCATTTCTATCCCATTTTTATAGGTGAGGAGACTAAAAGCTGAAAGAGCTTGTCCTGGCCTATGAAAGTTCTGGGATTTAGATCCCAGCTTTATTGCATAGTACATGACAATCACAAACCATTAATTATCACATAAATGCATTATTACTTCTACATAAGATGCAGACATGAGCATTATTCTGTGGATACTTAATACAGCAGCCCAAGAAGGTTACTGCACTGCGCAAATTACAAGCATAATAATTTTATTTCATTAAAAATTTGTGAGGGTTTTATGCATGAACCTTGCTTATAGAGAAGTGAATTTCTCTTCTGCTGCATCTTCGTTCTCAGCACAAGACTGTGAAGCAAAAATACTGGTAATGGAGGTTTCAGTTCCTGTTACATATCAGAACAATTTCTTTTCATCCTTTTGAAAAGGAGTCACTTAAGAAATGTTCCAAACTGTGAAATATTATGTAAGCATATTGGAGCTTTGACTGTCACAATTGTCATCTCATATGCCTCCTTAACAAAGAGATGGTCTCAAGCCATAATATAGGTCAGCATTAAGAGTGCCAAATTACATAGGTGCTTCCATCTGCTATCTTATTGGCATATGTGGCCCATGCAGGCATTCCTTCAACCTGGTCTTCACTGTTGGCTGGTAACATCTGACAAAGCTGCCAAAGTTTAGCTTTAGAGGGTACAGTGGTAATTGTCAGTTTAACACATAGTTGTGAAATAGCAAGGGCAGTATGCTCAGGTAAATACGCACCAAACTGCCACAAACTTTACATGCCCCTAATTAGGGGCTGTTCTGAAAAGATAGATAATTGTTGAAAATAGTTTAGAAGTTCTCTATAAAAGGGTTTCAGATTGTTGACTTCTTTGGCCAGTCATTTAGGTAAGTGCTACACTTGATGTTTTTTGTTCTGGTTTCATTATGTAGCCAAACAGCCCCAAATACCAGGATTGCTTCTGATGACAATTTCAGTAAAACATATCTGGAATAATTAGTGCTGTAGGGTACAATAATGGAACTGAGATAAAGTCCATTTTGCCAACAGATAAATTTTTTATATCCTTTTTCTCTTTAAAGGTAAAAAAAAAAAAACAAACAAAAAAACAAAACTGATGCAAGTCAGACTCCATGGTTTTGTCCACTTGGAAAAGCTCCATTTCATCTATCTCTGCATTGACTGATGTCTGGTTCAGTACAAAGCAGAATAATTTACTGAGCACCATCAGGGAACTCACTTATCAATGTTGCATTAACATCAAAGAAATATCTCTTGCCACTGGAGCTTGCAGTCAGAAACTACAAATAAAAATGCTGAGATTCTTGCCTTACCCTCAAAACAAGACAGTTGGTTTCCCTATTTCTCTTCCCCTGTAATGTGGGACTAAAGACAGCCTATTTTATTTTGAATTAGGGAGGAAATACAGAAAACTGACAGCTGCTCCCTCTTTATATCCTTGTTCTATAACTACTTTCTCCATTTATTTTTTGTATGTATTAGCATCCAACTGCATTAAGCATATTTCTTCCACTAACAAAATCCTTTCCTCAGCACAGGTCAAGACTTCAAACCAATCATTCACAGATTAAACACAACTCAGTACAATCAATTGGAAGCTGGTAAGGTGAGTCTATGATACATAGATAAGAATATTGTACAAGTCTCATTGGTAAAAAAAGTTTAAATGCCAAAAATCCACTTTTCTTCAGATATTTTTTTGTTTTCTAAATTTATCATTCTTGATGTTCTCTTTCTTCCAATCTACTTCTTTGGGTATGTTGCTTAAAACTTGATACATTAGTCATCATTGCTGGTTCTCTTCCAGTTCTTAAGTACATACTTCCCAAAGACTGAGTAGCCCACTAACTCAAGTTCACTCTGTGACCCAGTGACACCTCCTCTAGCTCTTTTTCTACCAAAAAAGCTGCCTAAGATGTTTTGCCTCCATTTTGTATGCATCTCCTTGATTTCTTTTTCTTGAATAAACACTTGTCACAATTGGCTATTCTTGATTTCAGATGGCTTCTTCAAGTAAAGCTTCTTTTAATCAAGCTTACATTGGAACAGAACTTATTTCTCCCACATGCCTACGACCACTCCTGTTTGAGAAGGTGTGCAAGAGTATGAACACATTGTATTTTATCTTTCACAATGCTGTGGTTTAAGACCAGTCATAACTCAGAACCAAGCAGTTACTTTCTCACTCTCCCTCTTTCCTCCCCCTCCATTCCCATAGAGATGGGGAGGAGAATCAAAAGAATATAACTACCATGGGTTGAGATAAGAACAGCCCAGTAACTGAAGTATAACACAAATCACTGCTGCTACCACCAATAATAATAATGATAATGGAAATAACAAGGGAAGAGAATACAACCACTCACCACTCGCTGTCCGATATCCGGCCCAAACAGGCAGTGATCTAACCTTTCCGGGTAACTGCCCTCAGTTTATATAGTGGCATGATGTGCTGTGGTATGGAATATCTCTTTGGTCAGTTTGGGACGGGATTCCTGTCTCTGCTTACTCCCAGTTTTCCCTCCTCCCTGGCAGAGCATGAAACTCAGAAAGTCCTTGGTCAGAGTAAACATTACTGGTCAGCAACAAAAAACATTGGTGTTATCAGCACTGTTCCCAGGCTGAAAATCAAAACCACTGTACTGCACCAGCTACTAAGAAGAAGAAAAAAGGCTGCTGAACCCATGACACACATCTTTAACAGAAATACTAATCTGAAGTGGATGCAAGTATCCTCCAAACGTGACAGAAATGTGCTGTGGCCTTGTTTTTTTTTTTGCTGAACTTCTATTTCTTTAACTGTTTCCCAAATAGTAATGAACTGTAAAGACTTGCTCCTGGGAGCTTATAACCACTTTTTTGTATGATTCCCTAAAATAGGTTTGCTCAAAATCTAAAAAGAAAATTCTGCTGCTGAAAAATGTTATTTAGCAAATTCAGAAAGGGCAGTGTTAGCAACTGAAAAACTTTGTAAGAGTGTGTCCATTTTGATGAACTTCTGTATAAAAGGCAGTAAAAAGGATTTTTTCCAGCTCATTTCATTCCCTTGGCAAAACATGTAATTTCTATTTTGTTGTTTCAAGTTATTATTTTAACTTCCATTTTCTGTGGCTTTACTTTATTGAAATGAAATCTTTTAGTGGTTATGAATCACTCTCATTTTTTCTCTGTTTTAATTTTAATCTTTTTTGCAAATATCTTTTTTTTCTTGAAATTAAAAATGAAAACCATTTCAAGTGTTAGAATTTCTTATGTGAGACAAATTTCTGTTTCCAAACCCTTTTACTACAGCCACTGATTAGTTCCATATCCCTTTTTTTTTATGCCCAAAGCACTCCAGGCATCATGGTTTTCTCTCCACAGATAGAAGCTTACCAGAAAGAATATTTTAGATTCTTGGCAAAGGAGATAAAATTCCCATGATAAAAATCCATTTCTCTATTGACACTTCTTTGACTGGAAATGGAGGAATAATATGATTTGCAGGTATAGTATTGCCTTGTGGAGATCCTAGAGTAATATCATCACTGATATTTTACCTGGCTAGACAGCATGGGTCAAAAAAGTCTTAAATACTGTTAAGCCCATAGATACACTTGTGTTTTTCTCTGTGATAACAGGATGAATAGACATGACCTCTTAGGAGCAACTCTAATACATCCTCAATGTGGCTTCATGTTTAAGATCAAAAAAACTGTTTTCTCCTTATTCTTTGTTAATGACAATTCTCTGCTGAGCCCCATGACATTGAATTAGGCAGAAGGACAGCCATTAGAAAATAACTGCTTCGAAACACCCCTCACCCTTTTATTTCTTTTTTTCTCCTACTTATAGTGCTATAACTACAATGCTGATGCTTAAGGTAGTGGTTCCATTTCTCCCACACCTCTTACATATCTGTAATGCAGATTGACAAGTTAACTGTATAAATTACATGGACAAAACCAGATATTATTTCACTCAGTTTGCCACAGGCACACTGGAAGTGTCCACTTCTTTCCTGGCTATATAGGAACTGCCAGAAGTCCAGCTGTAAAAACGTCCCTTTAGAAACAAGAATCCCACTCTGGATATCAGAAACTGAAAATAAACAGCAACTGATGAAAACACTGTGTCTGACACAGAATCCTGCTGCATTTCTCACGTTGCATGACACACAAACCATAGCCAGATCCATAGCTCAGCACAGCCCTGGAGCAACCTTCTCCCTCAGGTCCCTGCAGATGAGATCCAGCAATGGTGTTGGCTGACTCATTGCTGCATGTGTGGAGCGTGACCTTATACTGAATCCTGGGGATGAATTTGGAAGTGCAGAGCTGTGTTGCCAGCTTAGTGGGAGTCCTCATGTTCCATCTGGGCACACAGAAGACTAAGGTGCTGTAGTAACATGCTCCAGGGAGATAAATAACAGCCAGCTCAGGAATGGATGGAGGTCCAAGTTGCAATCTTGAAATAAAAGGAAAACTGCATGACAAATAATGTGGTTTAGTGACAGTTAGGATGTCTGTGCAGAGTGGAGAATGCCCTGTGATTAGAAAACTGTTTTGAAAACCCTGTGCCAAGTACCTTTGATACCTGAAAGAAGAAATGTATAAAAACCAAAAAAGTATCTCAAATTCATCTTAACATGGTCTGGTTCTAGTTTGAAATAAGAATTGCCATGAAAATTGCAATGATAACTTTGCTGAGCTAATGCCTCAGGCAAACTATGCCTGTCTCAGTCTGCTGGAAAGAGAAGATTTCCTTGAATTTATGTTAGTATCGTTATTTAGTCTGTCGTGATTTTACTGTAGGGAACAATAAAAACATCTTTATTGTTTTAAAATTTTAGTTGTCTATGAAATAGCTGGGGATTTTGTCATTCAAATGCAGGCACTTCTGCTTCTCTGAGATTTTTATGGGAACAGTAATCAGAGATAAAGCTATTAAACTGCCAGCCTGGGATCAATTTATGGCATATTTGTGAGTAAGTATGATTATGAATGTTACAAATAATTCTTTCTGAATTATTTGTCAGATTTGTGTTCTGTGTAAAGTATACAGGGAAAAATACTGCATGCAGCTGTCTGTTATCATAAATTAATTTAGCACTGCACTTAAAAAAGCACTGGCCTGACAGCATTGGAAACAGAGTCCTTTAGTCATGGCCTTTCTCTGCCGCGAATTAATGCACCATTGTTCATGCTGTAGTTTTGATGGAAAGTGTTCTATAATGATAAATGTGAAGGTAACGCGGTAAGATACGAAATTACAGGTGTTTACACTTCCTTTGGCTCTGCAAATTGAATACTGAAATGTGGTAGACTGGTAGGCAATGACTGGCTTCTCTGGAAAGAGACAGAAAGAGTTATGGGAGGATAACTATCACATGGATATTAGGTGAAATTAGAAAGTCTTTAATCTTAATCTTGGAAATACTTCATGGGTCTACATTAGGCCAACCAGACTGAAGAGGCAACCAATTGTTGCAAGTATGTAACATAGACAATGTCACACTGACTAACTTGAGAGTAAAAAAATCTTGACGGCTATTAATGACAGGAATTGTATGCTTCGGATAACAAAGTCTGTATTGTTTTGTTTAAGTTGAAGTCAAACAATCAGTATGCAACACAACTGTTTATTTTTGCTCTGAGTTTTCAAGGTAATTCCATGTCATCCTCAGACCCTACCGCAGCACCTGTTTTTCCTGCCTATCTCTCCTTTGTCTGGCTGAAGCACAACACTGTTGAAATACCCCTCTGGGAAGCATCCTGGGCTTTGGTACTTCAAAGACATCCAGAAAAGACTTGGCCCAAAGCCTGGCCAACCTCACAGACCAGCTGGAAAACCTCAGTAAATGTTAGAAACCAATGGAAGCAAGAGGAGGAAGGGAGAAGGAGTTCCTGCAATGGCAGGATCTGGAAAAGTAAAGAGTGGTAGCGCCAAGTGCACAGATGAGTCCCTGTCAGAGCTCTCCCTGGCCAGAAGAGGAGGTGGGAGTAGGTAATGTGCCAGGACGTCCCTCCTGGGCAGCCTGCTTCCCACTCCCACACTCCTGCCATCTCTATCTGACTCCCCACCACAGAATTAGATGAGTACCTACTTGAGTATCTACAAGGGAAAATAGTGGTAGATGAATTATCCTGTTGGGTTGCCTTTGGTTTGCTTAGTTACGTGAATGTATAGTTGTAGCTGAAATTTCCCTTCACAATATCATGTTTTATCATATTTAGGAATACTGTGCTGTCCAGCTATATGAAGTGATTGAATAATCTCCTAATTCCTGGGAAACAGTCTCACAGTTGAAGAGAGATTCTGCGGCAGTTTCCTTCAAGCAGCTTTCTGCTGGAATACTTAGAATCATAGAATCATAAAATAGTCAGGGTTGGAAAGGACCTTCAGATCATCTAGTTCCAACCCCCCTGCTATGGGCAAGGACACCTCCCACTAAACCATGTCACCCAAGGCTATGTCCAACTCGGCCCTGAACACCACCAGCGATGGAGCATTCACAACTTCCCTGGGCAACCCATTCCAGTGCCTCACCACCCTTACAGCAAAGAACTCTTCCTTATATCCAATCTAAACTTCTCCTGTTTAAATTTTTACCTGTTGTCCCTTGTCCTGTCATTCCAGTCCCTAATGAAGGGTACATCCCCAGCACCCCTATAGCCCTCCTTCAGATATCGGCAGGCTGCTATGAGGTCTCCACGCAGCCTTTTATTCTCCAGTCTGAACAGCCCCAACTCTCTCGTCTTCATATGAGAGGTGTTTCAGTCCCCTGATCATCCTCGTGGCCCTACTCTGCACTTGTTCCAACAGTTCCATGTCCTTTTATGTTGAGGACACCAGAATTGCACACAATACTCCATATGAGATCTCACAAGAGCAGAGTAGGGGGACAGGATCACCTCCTTCAACCTGCTGGTCATGCTCCTTTTGATGCAGCCCATGATACAGTTGGCCTTCTGGGCTGCAAGCACACATTGCTGGCTCATGCTCATTTTCTCATCAACCAACACCCCCAAGTCCTTCTCTACATGGATGCTCTGAATCTTATCTCTGCCCAACCTGTAGCTGTGCCTGGGATTGCTCCGACCCAGGTGTAGGACTTTGCATTTCCATTAAAGAAAAAAAATAAAAAGCAAACCAAAACCAAAAGCCAAACAAATGGAGCCTCCTAAGGTCTGTCTCTTGGGAGGCAGTTTTGAACTTTTGGAGCCTTGAAAGCAGGAATCAAATGTATGCCACACGCATCCTCTGTGCAACTGAAAATCATCTGGGCGAATGGCTGTGACTTCTCCTCCAAAAAAGAAAAAGAGAAAACAAAAAAGTGAAGATACATTTGAGGTTAATGGATCTTTATTTCACTGTCAAAAGAAAATAGTCTCAATTTTTGGCAGGAAAAAAATGAAATTCTATTTGACCTCTATTGAGAAACAATCAAGATATGCATCATAATTTTGCATTATCTTTACCGATTTTATTCTTGATGATATTTCAGACCTGTCTTTTAACTTTAAGGATATAAAATTCTAGTTTCCCCTCTACAGACATTTCCTCCTACTCCTTGCTTAATCTTAAGCGCTTCCCGTATTTTTCTATCTACACCCACACCCAGGAATAATTTCCCCATCTGAAACTGATTTTTAAAAGTTTTCTTTTTTTCCACTCAGCTGAAACTTTCAAGACAACATACAGCATGTCTTTAGTACTAAACAAGTTACATTGTCTTGAATAACTTCTCTGGTGAAAAATATGATGAAAAAGGTTTAGCTCTCCCTTTCACACATTTTCACAGTATTTTCACTGTTGCTCTTTTCATAAGTGCTAAGTATTGTAAATTCAGCTTACCTGCTCCATATGCTTAGGCTTCTGCCTCTGAAATATAACCGAGAATATATTCACATGCTCCAGAGTGTGCATCTGTGATCCTGTAAAGACATGTTTTGAATTGTTTGCTTCTCCAATAGTCCAATTAATTCTAGCAGAATCTTTCCAGGACTGATACCCATGAAACTGATTTCTTAAAGTGCTATATTGGGGGTGATCTTATGACATCCAGTAATAACTTTGCCACTAAGAATAGGACTAATTTGGACCAGGTACAAACTCAAGGTGACCCCTCCCTTATTCCCAGCATTTGCATCTAATCAGAGATTAAATATAGCAAAGAAGTAAGATAGAGGAGGGATGAAAGACTGAAAGTCTTGCAGAGATCTAATATTATATAGTAGACTGAATCATAAATATATTTCTTACAGAGAGGTTTTTAAAGGGCAGATCGTCATTAACCCAGTTTACATTTAATCCCTTTTATTTTTCATCTGTTTGTTATTTATCCTTCTCACTTCCATAGCAATAATCCCTAATTACCCAACACTATAGAGAAAGAAGAATCTCCAGAAGATACACTCTGTGTATGGAAGGCTTGATGAGTTCGTCTTACATTGCAGACATAAATGAGTCTTATTGAAAACTCTTCTGAATAAACCTAAACAAAAAATATAATTGTGAAAGCCAGTCTATCCTTTCCATATGAATTGAAAGACAGGCAGCAACCAGACAAATACCACACACCTTCAGTTCTTCATATTCCTTCTGTAAATTCTGGAAGCTGCCAAAAGGCAAGAAAAGAAATAACGATAAAACCCCAAATTTAAATGTTTATTAATGAATATATTGTGTGTGGCATACTGCACCCTACTTCAAGAAGACTATTAATGCTTTCTTAAAAATTTTCACTTACACTAACGTATCTATATTCTTACATATTCTTAAAATGGAGGTCAGTTATTCCAAATTTCAAAAATAGTAGGAAAACCATAGTTAAACCGCACTGATAAAAAGCATTACATTTTGGTTCTTTGACTCAAAAAATATAAACTTACAAGACTTCTAACAGAAGTACCCTGCAGTGAGTTTTGGCTCAAAGCATGGAACTTACTTGGTTAAACTTTCCTGTTATGACTGTTCAGGTGTGTCATTTCCTTAAAGTGGATAGAAACAGGCAAAGTTCTATCAGAAAAGAAATCTAAACAAATCAAAAGCAGTAAATCCCACCTATTTTTACAGCAATGAATTGGTTCAATTAACTAAGAAATTGCTTATAAATGAATAGTAACAGCCATTTTGCGTTGAAGCTAAACTAGTTTAGGAAAATGAGGAAAAAAAAAACCGTAGTAAGTTTTGTCAGATTTTATTTAGCAGCCTGACACAGAAATAAAAAGGCTCCTGGCATATGGTACCTTCATGGTATCTGACAAAGAAACAACCAACTCAAAGCTAGCCACAAGTTAGAAACAGCTGCTTGTATTTTAATTTAATTATACTAATCTATTAGATGACAAGAGAGAAAAAAAATGGAGTAATTAGCACTTTGGAAGTAGGCAGGTATGGAGATGACAGGCTCATTTGCAGGGAAACAGGCAAGAGGAGCAGTTGTTTGTCCCAAAGGAAGAGAGAGATCAAATAGCGTAGACTGAAAGCAATATCACACCAGTTTATGAAATCGCTGTCTTCTGAGTTTTTTAGGGTTTTTTTTTTTGTTTGTTTATTTGTTTGTTTTGTTTTGTGCTGATATTTTTTTAACAGTGAATTTAGTTCTCATCTCTTAATGGCATTTTATGGGTCTTTGAAGATGCCTAACTTTGGGCGGAATCAGTTTTTTATTAAGCTCAGTAGAGACACCATTTTCCACCAAGGCGCAGCTGTAATTTAGTGCTAGCCATGTTGTTTCCCTACATGCACTGGATGACATATATCACTTGCTGAAATACTCATGTGCATGTGTTGCACTCAGAGCTTCTGACCAGGTTCCTCTGGGGGACATCTATCATGATGGTTATGAAGATAGGATTGTAAGTATTGCAATTTTTCTTCTGGAGCACTTTGCTTGCAAATATGTCAGCTTATGGGCAGGCTTCCACAATGAGTTGGAAATATGTTGTAGGCTCAGATGAGATGTGGTAGAGGAGAAGTGGGAAAATATATTTCAGAATACAGTCTTTTTCCAGTCCTAGTTATACTGACTTGGGCATTTGTAGAAGTTGTACTAGTCTGTCTATTTCATTAATATGGCAGTTTTTCAGTTGACTGTTTTAAGTTGATTGTGAATTTTGGTAAATTGATTTTGATGTAGAAGTATTACAGAATGGTGTTGACATGATTATTTTATTTGTGATAGAAGTTAAGGCTTTCAGTTCATACGCTGACAATGTTATCTGTAAGTCTTATCTCCAAACTTATAGTGTGTCAAATATAGTCTGAAAATGCCTAAAGAGGTGATATAAAGGTTGACATTCCACAGCTGGAGGAGAGCATTCAGTGCCTCTGAAACCATGCCCTTGTTTTACAAAATTGTATGCAAAAGCATGTGTATTACTGCATAGATGGGCTTGACAATAAGGTTCAGCAGAATACGTGACTGTTTTACTCTTCTGGAGGAAAGGTGTCTTGCCATGATCCTGTGGGGTGCTGGTATACAGGCAGGTAACATGATGGCAAACCTGTTGTGAGCAACAGGCAGTCTGTGTTATGTTTCTAAAAATCTTGCCCTTCAGCTGACAATTAGGTAGGAGAATCTGGTAATTCTCTGGGAAAATTTTAGAGATATCCTGGGAGTTGTACAATTTATCTACACTTACACAATGTAAATCTTGTGAAAGGCTCTGATTTTCTTCTTATATAACTGAAACCATAAAGTGTGACTTCTTCAAGGTTAAAGAATTCTAGACTTCAAGGCAAATGGTGTCTGCAGTTATGTAGTTGGAGGATCATTTCCTTCAAAACTAATTTGATCATGAGATAAAATCTAATTCCTGTGGTATTGAAATAATTACAGAAGCTTTGTTAATACGCAGCAAGTATATTCTCACTCTTAGCTCTAGCTTCTGCCTTCAATATTATATAAAGTGTTTCAGAGCTGTTCTTTAATGATGCTGTTAGTTTCTTTGTGGAAGTTTCAATCCATACTTTCTAAGAAATTGCTCTCTTGCCCCAAGAATAGTCAGGCACAATGGTGAACATCTCCAGACTTCTACCCATCCTTTAAATATACATTTGATTCCATGCAATTCCATTTTCAGAAATGTCACTTGACATAAAAGCTCAAGTTTCATTGAAAATACCATTTCAAAAATTTGGATTGTGTGTTTATATTGGGCAGCCCGCCAGTTTTAAGAACACTGGAATATTCATTATATATGCACTATGGGACAATTGGAATTCTCTTATCTTAGAAAAATTACTTCTTTTGTTCCTATTAGCAGATAAAAGCCAAATAATAAAGCAGTGATGAAAGTGTTTTCAAACCCTATAACAGGTGTTTTGAACTGAACTGCCAACCAGATTTACATTAAATAAGATAAACTAGGGCTAGAAAAAAATAATTTAGAATCAGAATAGTTAGGGTTGGAAAAGACCTTCAGATCGTCCGGTTCCAACCCCCTTGCCAGGGTCATGGACACCTCCCACTAAACCATGTCACCTAAGGCTCTGTCCAACCTGGTCCTGAACACCGTCAGCAATGGAGCATTCACAACTTCCCTGGGCAACCCATTCCAGTGCCTCACCACCCTTACAGCAATGAATTTCTTCCTCAGATCCAAACTAAACTTCTCCTCTTTAAGTTTTAATCTCTTACCACTTGTCCTCTCACTACAGTCCCTAATGAAGAGTCCATTCCTGGCATCACTGTAGCCCCCACAGATAGTGGAAGGCTGCTATGAGGTCTCCACACAGCCTTCTCATCTCCAGGCTGAGAAGCCCCAACTTTTTCAGCCTATCTTCATACAGGAGGTGCACCAGTCCCCTGATCATCCTCGTGGCCCTACTCTGCACTTATTTCAACAGTTCCATGTCCTTTTTATGTTGAGGACACCAGAACTGCACACAATATTCCAAGTGAGGTCTCATGAGAGCAGAGTAGAGGGGCAGGATCACCTCCTTTGATGCACTGGTTGCACTCCTTTTGATGCAGCCCAAGATATGGTTGTCTTTCTGGGCTGCAAGCACACACTGCCGGCTCATGTTCATTTTCTCGTCGACCAACCCCCCCAAGTCCTTCTCTTCAGGGCTGCTCTGAATATGTTCTATGCCCAAGTTGTAGCCATGCCTGAGATTGCTCTAACCCAGGTGAAGGACCTTGCACTTGTCATGGTTAAACTTCGTCATGTTGGCATCAGCCCGCCTCACAAGCGTGTCAAGATCCCTCTGGATGGCATTCCTTCCCTCGAAAGTATCAACCGAAACACATAACTTGGTGTCATAGGCAAACTTGCTGAGGGTACACTCAATCCCACTGTCCATGTCTCCAATAAGGATGTTGAGCAATATCAATCCCAGCCCCGATCCCTAAGGGACACCACTTGTTACTGGTCTCCACCTGGAGAGTTGAGCTGTTGGCCACAACTTTTTGCATGCAGCCATCCAGCCACTTCTTTATCCACTGAGTGGTCCACCTATCAAATTGATGTCTCCCCAGTTTAGAGACAAGGGTGTCAAGTGAGACAGTGTCAAATGCTTTGCACAAGTCGAGGTAGATGACATCAACTGCTCTACCCCATCCATCAATTCTGTAGCCCCATCATAGAAGGCCACTAAATTGATTCTGGCAGGATTCCCCCCTAGTGAAGCTACGTTGGCTGTCACCAACCACCTTGTTGCTTTTCATGTGCCTCAGCATGCCTTCCAGGACAATCCACTCCTAGATTTTGCCAGACACAGAGGTGATGCTGACTGATCTGTAGTTCCCCAGCTCATCCATTTTCCCCTTCTTGAAAATGGGGGTTATATTTCCCTTTTTCCAGTCATCGGTAACTTCACCTAACTGCCATGATTTTTTAAATATGATGGATAGTGGCTTAGCAACTTCATCTGTCAGCTCCTTCAGGACCCACAGATGGATTTCATCAGGTCCCATGGACTTGTACATGTTCAGGTTCCTAGAATGGTCTCAAACCAGGTCCTCTCCTACAGTGGGCACAAGGTCTTCATTCTCACAGTTCCTGTGTCTACCTTCCAAAACCTGGGTGGTGTGGTCAGATTATTTGCCAGTGAAGACTGAGGCAAAGAATTCACTGAGAACCTCAGCCTTCTCTAAATACAGGGTAGCCAGTTCTCCTGATGGCTGCCTATGTGTTCTATTCACTATGTACCTATAGAATCCCTTCCTGTTATCTTTAACATCCATAGCCAAGTTTAATTCTAACTGGGCCTTAGCTTTCCTAACCTGGTTCCCAACTTCCCAGACAACATCCCTGTATTCTTCCCAGGCCATCTGTCCTTGCTTCCACCTTTTATAAGCCTTTTTTGCTTCAAAGAAGCAGTTCCTTATCCATCGAAGGAGGTTTCATGACCCTCCTGCTGTACTTCCTTCCTGTTGGATGCAACACTCCTGAGCTTGCAGGAGGTGATCCTTGAATATCAACCAACATCCTTGGGCCCCCCTGCCCCCTAGGGCTATAGCCCACAGATCCTTACTTAACAGGTTCCTGAAGAGGCTAAAATCTGCTCTCTTGAAGTCCAGGGCAGTGAGCTTCTGCACGCTCTTCTCACCGTCCTGAGGATCTCGAATTCGATCATCTCATGATCGCTGCAACCCAGGCTGCCCCGGAAGATTACATTTCCAATCAGCCCTTCCCTGTTGGTGAGGACGAGGTCAAGCATGGCACCTCTCCTTGTCAGCTCCTCTATTACTTGCAGAAGGAAGTTGTCTTCCACACAGTCAAGGAACCTCCTGGATTGCTTGTGCTGGGCCGTACCATCCCTCCAACAGATATCAGGATGGTTGAAGTCCCCCCTGAGAACAAGGGCCTGCAAGAGTGAGGCTGTTCCTATCTGTCTATAGAGTGCTTCATCCACAGAGCCCTCTTGGTGAGACGGTCTGTAACAGATCCACACAGCAATGTCTCCCATCGCTGTTCTCCCTTTAACTCTGACCCACAAACTCTCTATTGACTGCTCACCTGTCCCCAGTCAGAGTTCCATACTCTCCAGCCTACCCCTAACATAAATAGTAACTCCCCCTCCCTGCCTACCGGGCCTGTCTTTTCTAAAGAGCCTATAACTTTCCATTCCAACACTCCAGTCATAGGAGCCATCCCACCACGTTTCTGTGATGCCTATTATATCATACCCCTGTAGATGTGCACACATCTCTAATTCCTCTTGTTTGTTCCCCATGCTATGGGTGTTTGTATAGAGGCATCTGAGCTGAATTCCAAATGAAGCCAGCTCATTGGCTGGAGTGGCTGGAATATCTCTACATTTCTCTGAGCATTTATTATAGGTGCTGGCAAGTGACTTGGTGTGTTGGGATGGAATGATGCCCCCCTCTTCCAACACATCTAGTTTAAAGCATCCTTGACCAGTCTGACACGCCTCATACCAAAATCACTCTTCTTTTTCTTTGTTACACCAGCTCCACCACCCTCCAGTAGACCTGACCTGCTAAATTGAGTTGTTCAAGGTACCTAAACCCCTGACTATGGCATCACTATTCTAACCATTTATTAACCTGGCCAATCCTCCTAGCCTTTTTAAGGTCCTGCCCTGTCTCCTGGAGAATTGATGAAAAGACAATCTGAGCTCCAGAGCCCCTAACCCACCTCTCCCAGTGCTTTGTAGAGGTGCTTAGGAGCTCTGGAGCTCAGATTGTCTTTTTCATTAATTTATTTTTCATTAATTTATTGCATTGTATTAATTTATCATTCTTGCAGCAGGTGCTTCAGCTTGTGAAGTTGCTCCCATCACTCTGTACTCAGTTAATTTCAAAAATAGGAATTATGCAGTCTCTCTCTCCTGTCTATATGGTAAAGTCATTTTCTAAACTGATTTTTGAGTTACAATGAGCAGGTTGGAAGAGATCAATTCTCTGCTGGTGCTGGGGTGCCACACTTTCATCCTGATCGATGTGCTGTCACAGGCTGCTTAAAAATGAAGGAGGATTTAAATCTTTTGATGTTGTTATGGCAAATGCTCATGAATTTTGCTAGTGAGTTCCCACTCTAATCTTAATGTAATAACGGGTTTGTGTTTTTTCCTACCTGTATCTAAGAAAAAAATAGATATGCTTCTTCATTCAGTGAACCTGGTCATGAGTACTTCTATGTAATATTATAGAATGTAAGCGACTTTATCAGATTCCACTTAGCAAACTAGTTTTTTTTTGCAAAACGGACTTAAATAAATACAAAATGTCCTGTCTTTTGTATGTCTAGAACTTCCATTAACATGTGGGATTGGATTCACCCTGGAATAAATACATAAGTGAAAGAGCTAAAATAGCCTTTTTCATTACAGGAAACTTGAAGGTGACAGATTTATTTAACTTGTCTTTTTCTAACAAGTGACTGCAGTCAGAATAATGTTTCATTTAGCTGAAAAAAAATTATAGGCTCAAGCTGAGGTATTTAAGATTGGCTGTTGAATCTCTTTTGTCATGTAAGACCACATTACTTATGTTAATTAGTAAAGAATGGGATATATCTGAACCCTCTACTAGGAATATAAGTAACTGATCTGAAGAATGAACAGATGCATGGAAAAGAGAGTACTGAAGTGTTGCCCAAATGATCCTAATTCAGTACCCTTTCTCTAAAGTATATAGCTTCCTGCCTTGCACCATGTGGAAAAACAGCCTCAGTTAGGTAAGTGTTGAAAACCTCTATGTTTTGGGAAATATCTCTGCAATTCCTGTATTTACAGGTTTTTTTGCGTTTTGAAGCAGGAGGTTTGATAGCCCTTCTGGACCTAATGCAAATGTCCAAGATGAGTTGCCTTTCTCTCTGGACTGGAGCCAATTACAAGCTGCAAAAATAAGTTATTCATAAACTGTTCAGTTCTTATATTTTTAAACTATCTCTTGATCAAATGGTAATAGCAACTTTACTGCATATGTGAGAAATTTGCATTGCAAATGCATATAACTGTAAGGCTATGAGCCAGACCTCCTACCCTGCCCTATTCCTCCTGACCGCATATTTGGCTTGTTCTTTAGATCTAATGAAATGTGCAAAATGAGCATAATGTTCTGCCCTTTCTTGATCTCCAGGTTTTCATCAGCTTGTAAGGTCTCCAGGGCAGGAATGGTTTCTAACCAGCCTCTAACCTTTTCCTAAATATGTCTAATTAGGTTTGCAAAATTGCTTATGTTTTAGACTTAGATGGGGATTTGTGAGCTGATTTTCATTCAACTTTAACAAAATATTTCAGCTTTGGCATAGATGAAAACACGAAAAAGCATGAGAATAAAAGGAATTAGAGTATTATGAGCTACTAAAACCAGCCTAAAATGAAATTTTCCTTTAGTGAGACCAATAGCTGTTTTCTATAAATCAGTGTTGGCTCAGTGAGTGCATGTAGTTTGTATGCCCATTTATAGACATTTCATGGAAGTTTTTAGAAGGCTTTTAGCAGTGGTTTTCAGGCAGCTCCTGATATTAATCTTTTCTCCACTCCTGGCTATTCCATCTCCTCTGGCGTCTTGCCATGGCTTTGCCTTGCCCTGTCTTCCTTATTGTTTGACTATCCCTTGCTGCTAGCAAAACATTAGTGATAACCAGTAAGACTTGTTAGGTGGGCTCTGATGAGTGCCACTTCTCCCAGGAGACAAACTGGTCATAGGGTTTTTTTCCATGGATAGATTCAGAGGAGCTTTGAATCTTCTGCTTGTTGTCCAAGATGGATGGCTACACAGCAGCCAAGGGAGCTGTGTCAATTTGTTAGTGCCTCAATTGAGCTACTTGGCAAGGTAGGAAGACTGGATTAGGTGTTTCTTTATATATGAGCTATGCTTCTTTTGAAACACACCTGATCATGCCCACATGGCTTGTAGTAGAGAGAAACTCCAGGGTCTGTTTTCATCCATGCATGTAGCATTTACCATTTTGGGGAGCTATTCTATAAACATTTCTTCATATACCAAGAGTTTTACTTTTCCGAGTTGCTATATCAGTCCCTTTTGTGAAGGCTACACTTTGGCAAAGGAAACATACTGAAGAAGTAGCAGGCAGCTTCCCTCAAATCACGACTTTAGCTTAATTGCTTTTGAAAAATGACACGACACATTGTTATGTCTTGCAAGACATTAAACGATGTGGAAAATCCATTACAGATCCTGCTGAGATGTGGATAACACCCGAGGACCAAGCAAGAGGTTCTGTATTTGCTACTTTCCAAACCTTAAGGTATGAGCTTTAAAAACATTCACATATGCTGTGTATCAGATAACAATAACTTTTTTTGTGAATAAATAAAGTAAACTGATAGCTGTTGGCTAAAAAGTAAATCAAAACAAAGTTACTCCATTGTTCCTTGATCTGTTGTCTGCACTGGGGTCATTTAAAGTTAGAGGTAATGAGGTTAGTGTCTACAATCAGGCAGTATAAAATAAAGCTGCAGGAGTGAAGGAGAAAAGCTTCAGTAGGACGAAAGACTTAAAACAACAGTAAAATATGAGAAAATAACATTTCAGTGACATGCCAGACTTCATCAGAGGATTCCATCAGGCCTCAGAGGCAAAGGGTACCTCTCTGAATTAAGGCAAAACCAAGCTGCGCCTCATTAAACTGCTGTGACCATTTTGTCTGGCTCTTGTGATCTCCCAACTTTGTACAGCACCAGCTGCAAAAGCACATCTATACTTGCAGAAAGAAAGCTTCTGCAGGTGTGTAAGCAAACATGTAATGGCTTGCTGGTTGGGGACTGAGGTTCCTTCTGCGCTTTTATTTTTTCTACGTTAATTTGGAGGGGGAATGAACAAGTGCTTTTGTCCAGATGAAGACTGGTGGACAAAACCTCACCTGTTTAAGTCTCCTGCTTCCGTGGCACTTATTTCACAAAGCATTCACCAAGACACCCTTCAAATTATGCCTTGGGAACCTGTGCCAGTGAGGAGTTCAAGAGAATAAGGTCTGGGGCAGAAGGAAAGGAAATAATACCATGGAGGAAAATTTCAAAGCATATAAGAGGCAGATATAGTTTACGAAAAATAAATTAAGAAAGGGGAAAATCAGAATTAAGACAATGAAAAAGTGTCAAATTAATTTTCACAAGGGGTAAAATGGTACAAACCAAACAAAATATCTGATTTCACTACAAATCCGCTCTGTTTCCTCAGTATTTGTTAATTGTGTGCCTGATTTGGCAAGTACAGATGTAACTTGACAATGTCAGGAGAAAAACTGCTATTAAGATATCAACCATCACTTTGGAGCTGTCCGGCTTTTTTTTTTACATTGTTAGTTCTCATCAAGGCTGAGCACAGCCACTGCAAGTTATAGTCTCAAAAAATCCTGAATTAGCCTCTCAGTTCCAAGTGTCACACAGGAAGCAGTTCATTAGCGTAGGGAGGTGCTGATAAAAAGTGTCACACTGAACAGGCACAATGAGCTGCTGTGTAGGTCTCAGCTTGCCTTGAGCAGCAGAAGTTTTTCTGATCATCTCAGCCTTGAACACGGTGTATTGATTTCCTCGTTTAGTTTTCCTTTCTGCAATACTGCCAGACACAAAGGTGGCTGCAGTCCTGCATCAAACACATCTAGGATGTATGCAGCCGTTTAAGAAGCTGCTGTATCAACTATGATTTTTAGCAGTGTGTATGCTTGCAGGATCTGATTTAGACAGAAAGTAATGTTGGTATACTTAAGAGACCACTGTGTCTCTTTCCAGTGCTTGTGTTACTTTGTCTGTAATCATATTTACTTGAATAGCTGTTAACTCCCACATGAGAGATCCCCTTAGGCAGCAAAATAGTCTTGTATCCTCTCTCTTATCTTTGTCATTGGTGATGCAGAAAGACCCAGAATATGAGGGTGGCGAGGCACTGGCACAGATTGCCCAGAGAAGCTGTGGCTGCCCCATCCCTGGCAGCATTCAAGACTAGGCTTGAAGCAAGCTGGTCTAGTGGAAGGTGTCCCAGCCCATGGCAGGGGGTTGGAACTAGGTGAGCTTTAAGGTCCCTTCCAATCATTCTGTGTTCAAAATCTTTAGCTTTTCACCACCTCAAATTTTGGGTGGCACATTCAGGCACACAGAGTTTGTTGTGCTTCTGTCACTGTGTCAGCTCAGGCTTCCAGCCTCCAACCCCCAAGGGCACTTTCTTCAAATTAGCCTGAAACCTTTGTGTGTGTTTTCTGTTCTGACTTCACAATTTTTAGTTCCTGTACAGTCACTTTTTAAAACACTGTTCAGAAAATAATTTCTCCTCAATATAAAATAGTTGCAGCTCAAAAATAAAGATTAAAAAACAAAGTATGAAGAAACAAATGCTGATTTAAGATGCCAGAGAATGCAGTCATTGCAGCTGATAAGAAATTAAAAACAAAGATGCAATCATAGTGTTTTCAGTTTGTAGTCTTTCTGCTAAGCAAAATGTGGTGCTCGGTCATGAATTCAGTGTATGACCTCCATCCCCATTAAGTTTTAATGAAAAACAGGATGTTCTGTTGCTGCTTTTTTTAATGTTCTGTGGATCTTGTGAAGTTGTTACCTCCTGACAACCTCATGCTTTGCTGCTGTGGTCAGCTGTGATCAGCACCACTATGTTGCCAGATTGTTCTAATCACAGTGGCAAGCAGAGCCCACAGGAAGATGTGAGGCATAAGGATGAGGAACAAATCAGTCCTTGAGAGAAAGGACAAAAGCAATTTAGATCTTGTTGTCCCTGGCATTCGTTTGAATAATGGATAAAAGCAAAGCCTGCCAGTTTTGAGAGGCTGACTGCTGGGGAAGCAGGAACTGACTGAGGCAGCTACAGAGGGAGACCATGTAAAAGCATTGGATGCAAGAGGAACATGCCATGAAAAGTAATGATGAGTATAAGGGCTTGTCAAACTCAGAGATGCTTTTTCACCAGTGAGTCTGTAATGTGGATGCTAACTGGTAAATGAACATGCTAAATGGTTTTCCAGGACCCAGACTGAAAGCCACACAACAGCAAATGTGGCATCTTGGGTGCTTCATGTGGTGCTCCATAACAGGCCATGTAACTGTCCCTCTTTTGGGTTACGAAAGTGGCATAACCCAAGTTCTCCAGCAAGTGGATACTTTCTCTTCTCAAATTCGATTAACGAAGTTTGGCTTCTTTATCCCTGAATATATGAAGAGTAGATGACGCCTGATACAAGATTTCTGAGTTGTCAGGGCAGTTTGGATTTGAGCTGCATTGAAATCTTGATTCCGCCTTACATGTAACTCCATCAAAACCACTGCCTAGCTGAGAACAGACAACTTTAGCCTAAAAGACACAAACTTTAAGAAAAGCAAAAAATTCCTTAATGATATTTTCTCTTCAGAGAGCAGTCATATGGATCATGATCCATTAGCCATGAAGAGAAATGTTTCAAGCCCTTAAATAACAACAGTGTTCTGAACTGGGAGCAGAATAGATCATCACTACTCTGTATTTAATGGCAGTGAACTTATTCTGCACAGCTTTCTCCAGAGATTATGAAGCAGATGTTCAGCCATAAGTATCAGAAACAAGCATGTACAAAATAAGTGCAATTCTTGTAGGAGTAGTTAAAAACAATACAAACTGTCCAATATGTGCATTATTTCTGTGGCTTCTTTCTTTCTGTCTTTTTAATGGCTGTGGTGACTGTCAGAGGGACTGGCATAAGGCAGCAGATGCATAATGCTTTTGTCTTGGTGTCTTGGTTAACAAATGCTGTGACTCTGGAAAATTCAGTCTGAGTGAAAAAAACTATGGCTGCATCAACCTTCTCTTCCTCACATTTCAATATCTAAAGAGTTATAACTTATCTCAATAGTATTTGCACTTCAAACTTCTCTAAAGTTCTTTTTCTCTTAAGGCAGAAGATCTTTTTGCTTGTTTGCATACAGGGGCTTTCTGCTACAGCTGCTTGGAAGTCACCTGTTTCTAATCCTTCCTAATTTACACAGTGCTTTTGGCAATTTCCCACCTTTACCTTACTGTAAGGAGTACACTTAGCATGGGCTGTCTGTTAGTTTCTAAAGAAGGTCGGTGATTAATTCTGCCTTCCAGCCACAATAAAACCAATATGTTCTATGCAATGCTAAGTGATGCTGTACTCTTCAAGTAAAGCCTTAGTTTCTCATATACTGTTGAACAGTGTCAACATAGAGCACTGGAGAACAAACCTATTTTTGCATGCCTATTCTCATTGTGGAATCTAATAATGCTATTCAAATCTTCGTATTTTTATGTCTGTTAAAAGTTTTCTTCTCCATCAACAGGTGTATTTTCAAGCATACACAAGTAGGCTAGGAGAAAAGGGATGATACACTAAAATAAGACAGTATTGTATTTGTGTTGAAGGAAGGCTACTTTTGTTATCAAACACACTCAAGAGCTATGCAGCTTCAGTAAGATTGTCTGCATTTTGGGCAAAAAGATGTGAGAGAATGTACAGGATTAAAACTTTCACTGAAAGTTTATGCATTTCTTTCAAAATAGGCTTCATGCAGCCAGGACAATAGAAAGAACCTAGTGAACTTATGCTAGACAAATAAACCCAACAGAGAAAGTTAATCAGAAAGAGCCAAGATACAATAGGTACTATACAGTAAGTCACAAAGTGCATATGGTGTTGAAAAGATCAAATTAATCCCGGGATAGATGCCAGGGATGTCATTACATTCAATTTTTGAAGTGTTTTCAGCATGAGTCCTTCCACATGTGGATACTTTTGTGATTCTCCAGCTCTTTGAATGAACTCCAGACTTAATTCAAAGTCTGCCTAGTCAGCTCTATCAACTTTCTCTAGCCCAATAGCAAACTACAATTTCAGTTTCTTGGATCTTCAAAATATAAGAGATGCTTCCAGAAAGCATGTAACATGAATATTTTCTGCTCTGATTAAGAAAATTGTATCCTTCTTTAAAGCCATACCAGCTCCAGATGTGTTCACAGCTAAAACCTACAGATTACACAAACAGTGCTCAGTGATCCAGTGTATGCTGGCATAGGAGTATGGTCCTTGAGAGAGGCTATAACATTTTCCAAAGAGGAAACAGGGCAGAAAAAGATGCAGGAGGATGCCAAAACTTCCATATTGATCCTTTTGGAATCTCAGATCCCCACTTCCAAGTTCCCATTTCAACAGTACAAGCGCACCTCTGACAGGCTTCAGAGGTCTTGTAATTCAGTATCCCAGCTAAAATCACTCAGTATTGTGCTCAGCCCAAGATACTTTTCAGACATACGAAACCCGCTTGTGTGCAAGCCAACATTAATGAGTTTTACACTCTGAAGCACAATCAGCTTACAAGAACAGCAGAGGCTAAAGCAATGTGTTGTCCTTTGTACCCATGTAAGTTGATGAGAGCTATATGGTTCTCACATGCTGAATTTTTTAGTTCCTTGAATCTTCTTTCTAGGACACCGCTGCTAAGCACAAATCTCAGTATGAAGCAGAGCACAAAGCCTCAAAACAATGTGCCACACCAGGGTCTGCTACTGTTGCTGTAATGATCTCAAATAAGCTTTGCTTCATGGTATTACACAAGCAGCTAGCTTCTTATGGGATCTGAAAAAGCAAAGCATGGATAAGTGTGATGCTAACACCATGTGAGTGTTAGAAGAGGTAGTACCTAATCAAGAATTCTAAATTAGAGTAATAATGACATTAAAGCAGTCATTTGCTGTGAGCCATACAGAACAACATCATCATCAGAATATACGGAGGGGAAAAAGTAATAGGCCCTGCCATGTGTTGCAAAAGAGGGGAATGTGCACTGATGTTGGGTAACCCAAGGCATATATCCACGGATGTCATGTGCCCTTGAGTCTTTCTTCTAATATATATGCATGCATATGAGGTTATAAAATGCAAAACTATTTAATAATATTTGTAATTTAGATGTGGAGCTGCCATGATGTGTTTGTATCTCTGTAAAGCTGAACTTTCCCATTTTCCTGCATAACTACCTGCGCAAAATCTCCATTATTTTAAAATCTGTTTCATATGTCAGCCAGACCTGGTGTAGTCAGAGAACATGAACGCACACTCTGGATTACACTGATGGGTGCTGACAGTGCTTTGGCAAGACAGCAGAGGAGCACAGATCAGTAGTAATTCACAAAGGAGCAACTGATTTTTAATTTCTAAATGCAAGATCCTTTCTGATAATCAAAATATGCTGTCTTCACATTGGATGCTTTCACAGTGTGTCATTGGGAATTCAGCAGCAGTGACAACCTAAGGACATTAATGAAGCAAAGTTTTTGGGGAGAAATCTCATATCCAGTGACATGCTCTGAACAAGTAGATACTTTTTTAAGCCTAGGCCTGTGTTCCCCAGGAAAATTAGAAATCCAATGCAGTTTGAGGGTACTTGCTAAGGGTTTAAATTGTGTTCTTGAATGAATGAGACAGTTTTTGATGGGCAGAATGACAGTATTTGACTGACAATCAATGAAGAAAATGAAAAATACAGCAATTTGCCTGAAGCAATGAGAGATTAGAGATAAGCAAAGGATGAATCAAAGTAATAAAACAAATACTTCGATCCTATTTGTCAAATTCAAAGAAAAATTTATGTTCTTCAGAACTCCAGGTCCAGGATCCCATACTGCCAAACAGGGGTGAATGTTTGTTGTCAGTAGACTTGTTGAGGGTGCACTCAATCCCATTGTCCATGTCACTGACAAAGATGCTAAACAGCACTGGTCTCAATACTGATCCTTGAAGAACACCACTTGTCACAATGGAGAAAAAAAACAAGTTGAATATGTAATAGAATTGACAATGATTTCTCTTTTTTCATATTAAGACATTGGAAAGTGACAAGATAGGGGCAGAAGAACCTGCTAGCAGAGACTGAGCAACACAGCAAGAGCTGTGAGAGGCTGTACAATAGAGCTGATGGCTCCCATCTGCTGCGTTAAAGATTGTGTCACTGTTGTATCTAGGTTCTATGCATAGACAACTGGTATGAATCTAAAATTGGCTGAAATGCTTGTATTTGTAAAACTGATGAAATGTGGTCTTTATAAAATAGAGGGAGAGTTGCCTTTTAAGACTGCTTATAATTACTGTTTTTATGCTTAGGACACTCTCAATTGCCTTATTTTTATTGTAGTCACGCTGTTGCTGATACTGTTATGATCAAGTGATATAAACAAGGCAAGAAGAGGTCATATCTTTTATTAATCCAACTGATACAGTTGGAAAAATACACCGGTGTTCAGGCACAAGAGTTCTTCAGGTTTGAAATTGAGACAGCCATTCTCAAATGTAAATACCAATTGTTTGCACCACCTGAAATAAAGGAGAGTTGTTACTTGTGCAGAGGAGAGATGTGGCAAGAAAAGAAATTATGAAGTGGCCCCTTGTCACCTACAGGCTGCCTTGTACTCTGGCTCTGGTCAAGAGTAGGCCAGCAGATCTCCACCAAGAAATGTCAGATTGTCACAAGCCAAATGGATGCAACTAAATCTAATCACCACCTTTTAAGTCTGGCTCAAGTACAGCCAGTACAGTAACATAGATATAGCCTGCAATACTTGCAATATGGCAGGAAATTAATCTAGGCAACCTTAATGCCAAAGAACTGGGGTGATGTTTATCTTATTATTATTACTGCAAATATGTTGAACAAACAAATGGATCTGACAAAGCAGTCAGACGTAGACATAGCCTAAGCATCAAAAGCAAGGCCATAAGAAGCATGTCTTTCTATCTATCCGAGTTTATCAGATTTTAGTATATAGCATATAAATGGCTTATTAACATGATGTACATTAAGACATCGAAATATCTAGGTTTGTCCTGGTTTCAGCTGAGATAGGGCTTAATTTGCTGAGATAGGGCTCATATTTTTCCTAGTAGCTGGTACAGTGCTGTTTTGGATTTAGTATAAGATAGATTGGATATAAGGAAGAAATTCTTTACTTTAAGGGTGATGAGGCACTGGAATGGGTTGCCCAGGGAAGTTATGAATGCTCAATCCCTGACGGTGTTCAAGACCAGGTTGGACATAGCCTTGGGTGACATGGTTTAGTGGGAGGTGTCCCTGCCCACTGCATGGGGGTTGGAACTGGATGATCTTAAGGTCCTTTCCAACCCTAACTATTCTATGATTCTATAATATTGGTAACACACTGATGTTTTAGTTGTTGCTGAGAAATGCTTACCTTGGTCAAGGACTTTTCAGTCTCTCGTGCTCTGACAGTGAGGAGGGAGGGGCACAAGAAGCTGGGAGGGAGCACAGCACAGTTGAACTGAACTACCCATTGCATATCATAAAACATCATGTTCAGAATAGATACTGAGGGGAACTGGCTGGGAGCTGTCAATCACTGCTCTGGAATGGGCTGGGGATTTCTCAGCCTGTGGTAGACAACTGTATTGTGCATCACTTGTCTTTCTTGGGTTTTAGTTCTCTCTCTGTGTTGTCCCTACTCATTACAAAAATCCTTACATTTTTATTTTATTTCAATTATTATTATTGTTCATGTCTCAAACCATAGGTTTTACTTTTTTTTATTTCACAAGTCTCTTCCCCATTACACCAGGGTATGGGGATGGGGTTGAGTGGCTGCGTGGTACTTAGCTGCTGGCTGGGGTTAAACTATGACAAAGTTATGCACAACTGAGAGAGACTGGCGTCATGATACAGACTTTTAAGAGACTTCAACATAGTTAAGAAGAAAAATAATCATTCCAATAGAAAAGTAAATGACTACCAAATACACTTACAGCTGAGAAACTTATAAACCTGAGTCAGTAGAGAAACACCACATTCATTGTTTTTATGTGAATACACTTGAAGTTTTTTATCTGGAATAAATTTTTCCTAAAGAAAACTGATTTTCTGTCTCACAATACTTCAATCCTATTCTTAGCAGTCAAGATGAGTTGTTTTTTTTTCATTGATAAAGATGACTCTGGGTTTTAAGTGAGGCAAAATATCATTAAATATCATTTCATGGAAGTGATGAGCATGGTGTGTCTACTTTATACTATACTAAGTATCAGGGGAGGAATACCATAACATTTTGGTTTTCTTAAGAACATTTTATGAAACACCTCTCCAATTTTGTCCCAGCTTCACACTGCCTGAAGCCATAGCTTCATTCATGTACGTCAGTAACTTACTGAGTTCAGTTTTAGCCTGAAATGGGGAGGAAAGAACAAGATGATCTTCAGCGAATAAAATGCAAGGACAAGTAGATATCTGACTGCAATTTCAATCTACTTCAAATGCTATTCATCTGAATGTTGCCCCATTCATCTTTACTGCAATAGGTTCAGAACTTAGTTGGCGCAGAGGAACCGAGCATGCTGGCTTGGCAGAGGGTTTTGGAGGAGGATAGATTTGCTAGTGTATGGTTACTGATAATTAACTTTAATTTGGTCAAAATTATGTATAACCAGAGCTACTCCACTGATATCACTGGAATAACTCCAACTTTACAGTGTGATGTAATATCTCAAAACGGAAATATGAGTGTATAATCTTGTGTTCTGTTGCAACGAATATGTTACATGATCCATCCCGTGAGGACCAGTCTTTCCTGTGGTTTAAGAATTTTAAATATTAATATCCAAACTCCTAGACCCTGCTGGTAGGAATCAATAGAAAGAAAAAAAGAAGTTAATTGCCAGGGTATGTAATTCACTCTGAATTAAACTGTGAACAGGAAATAAGGTGCCACAGATATGTCTACGTGAGCTCTAGAGAAAACTTTTCTTGTGCAAATTTGGTGTGTAACTCTACTTGAAGTCTGGCAGCACACATCTGAACACAGATGTGCTGCATGGGTCTTCCCTCCTGATGGAGCCACCTCCAAGTCTAACTTACTGCATGGTACAAGGTAATGCAGCATTCAGTTCT
Organism: Forpus xanthops; assembly: GCA_032466535.1. Taxonomy (NCBI): domain Eukaryota; kingdom Metazoa; phylum Chordata; class Aves; order Psittaciformes; family Psittacidae; genus Forpus; species Forpus xanthops. The sequence goes on along the minus strand of JASSUY010031624.1, from coordinate 121,206 downwards.
CTCCACAAGACAGCTGTGTACCCAGGACGGGCAACTGGTAAGGACTTCACTGTCACTACAACTGCAGTCAGAGCACATAGACTTTGAACCATAACAGGCAGCACCAAACCAAACTCTGATCCTTCCACCTTTGAGCCCTAGAAGTAGATAATGTAATTGCCTCTGTGCATAAATTTTGATAATAGTAGAAAGTAACAAATACAGGCAAAATTCAAAAAGCCCATTTTTTTTTCTCTCTCACCAGTTTGAAGTTGATATTTTCAAAATTTCCTGATTTATTCTACTGTCAATATAAGGTGTATCTTCCCAAAATTTGTATTTGTAATGTCTCAAAAAAGGGGATTCTCCTTTTTCTTTTCACTATAATTTTTTTTAGTTATTTAAGGAAAGATTGCAAAAAGCATCTTTTACCCCATAATTCATAAAAAGTCTTGAGTACTAGTCCTGAGGCAGCATTAGTCTTAACAGATTTTCTAAAGAAGCATTAGAGAGGTTCCACCAAATCCTGCAGTTTAAACCTATATGTTTGACATTTCTCTTTTGGACCGTATTAATCTCCATTAGTTTTTGCCTTTTTGTGCCATTTATATCTAACTTCATTTTTTATAATATAGATTGGAATTAAATGATGTGATTATCACTTTAAATCAAATGCAGTTTGTTTTCAGTATCAGTCAGGGCCATCTCCAAGCACACATTTAAACTGCGGAGGGAATTCAGCTATTCATATCTTGTTTGCTTCCACAAGCAAATCTTGCCAAGCTGAAGAACTTCGAGTTAAGCCATATGGTTTTGATAAAATATGGTGAATTGAAGTATATTTTTGCTTTGCAAAACAAAGTTCAGTGCCAAAATACTGTATGTGCAAAACTCAGCACCAAGGAAAAATAGTCAAGTATAGGAGTGCTGGAGTCACACTGCTTGGGTTTAGCATTTATGTGGCTCAAGATATTCCTTTGCAAAGTGCAAGTCTCAAGAAGAGAGAAACTCACAGCATGAAAGTTCCAAAAGAAAATCACTCTATTTTCTAACATGGCTGGTGAACGTAGGCAGCCATTTGTGAGAACCTAATCATGACACATGCTGAAGGGTTGCCTAAAGGCAGGTTTAAAACCTTTTGAAATAAACTGTCAGTTTCTGAGTGCCCTAAATTGTGGGCTCCTTTTCATGTCCCTTGACTCAAAAAATGGACCAGTAAATGATCCTTCAATGAGCTACAAAGGAACCCAGGTTTTGCTGGGATGTGAAATGCTGCTTTTGGCTGGTATTTGTAATGAGTATGAAAGGAAGCTATTTCTGTGTGTGACACACTTCAAGGCGTGCATTAAAATGGATGCTTTGGGGGTTCTACATTTTTTGCTATATTCTGGTTCTGAAATTGTTTATAGTGCTCTCAGTTTCAGCTGTCTGAATTATGAGCCTCTCTAAGACTTCATAGTTGAACTTTGTTGCCCTTTAGTATTTGTTCTGATTTGAATATAGAGTTTAAAGTACCTAAGTCTACCTAGGGAAATAAAAACATTTGGGTTTAGCTGTTTAGATTTAAGGCTGCATTTTCCAGGCTCCTTTCTGCTGTGTAAGCAGAAACTGAAATCGCTCTTGAAAAGACCCAGCATGTAACCTGTTCTTATTTTATAAGACAAGATGAAATTCTGCAATCCATCCTTATCCCTTCAGCCTCTTCATAGGGTTGATAATTTTTGCTGCTTTTATAGTTATCCTACTCAGAAAATATTTTAAAAGCATAGTCCCTTTCTATGTTGCTAACAAAAAAAAAAAAAGTCTTATATTTACATTTTCTCAAGTAAAACAAAAAAAAAGATCATGTTCATTCAGAAGCTGTTAGTAAAAATCTTACTTCTGGAAGTAATACGGAATGTGATGTCTTGTTTTACAGTGCATTGCACCCTGTGAGGAGTTGAGCCTATGCCTAAGCTTTTCTCTGCTGGGTATGAGAAAAGTGGGTCAGAAAAAGCATACACTGATCCAAATCAGACATTCTTGTGAGTCTGGTCTATAATCCAGCTAGTCTAATCTATGTATACCAATGCAAACTAAATCTAAAATGCACCTTTTACAATAATTAAGGAGAAAATATAATCAATATGTCTCCTGTAGGAATAATTATAGCTTCAGTACACTGAGCTCACAACATTGCCGGAAAATTTTGCATTCAATACCTCTTTGTCAGCTCCCTATGTGCCTCAGAGTGGCACAGTGAAGGTTTAGTTACCTAATGCTCGTAAAGCAGTCAGATACTATAATGGTGAATACTACAGAAAATGTCCCGGGAACTTTAATAATTCTCAATGCAAAAAAGTATCTCAATTGTGTGTAATGGACTGAGCACAAAAAATGAGGACAAATGGTAATGTCAGAAAGGTATGTGCTCACTGCATACAATCCCTGCTCTCACCTTCGAAAGCAACAAGTCTTATGGCCAAAGAAGGGAAGATAATTATACAAAGCAGATGCATATGGAACAAATTAAGGTTGTTCAGCCATTACTAATTTTCCAGTGCACTTTTATTCCATGTGTGTGGATGCTTCAGTGCCTCAGTAGCTTTCATTCCTGTGCTACGGTAATACTAATATTTTTATTGCTGAGCCCTTGGTCATATTCAGACACTCTCAAAGCATGAGTGCATCTTTCTGAAGGACTTATCTTTTGGAGAGCATTTTAAGTCTGTTTTGAGGGTTTAAGCTGATAGGAGTTGAAATCAACTCTGAAGTGATTAACGGCAAGAATGCCAGCAGGGAAACTGTTGAAAATAAAGGTGACATGTTCTGTGCTCTCTTCCAATGTTTTCTCTTGCCAAGCTCATAATTATTAAGAGGTGAATTTAGCCCCAGGTCTAGTACTATGTTGGCACATGAACAAGTTGTTCAACAATAAGAACTAAAGCTGTAAAATAAGTATTGTACTTCTGGGGATGTATCTGTCCATGAAGAGGTAAGCTTTTGGAAAGTATTCAGTGGTAACATATCCTAGGCTAATGCACTGCTGTTCCTGGGCCTGTCCAAGACACACCGGAGTCTGCGAGGAGGGCAATTCTCTCTTCATTCATACCTTGGTCCCCAGAGGTCCTGTGGGTCTGCCCATGACAAAATACCTGGATGCTAAGGCAAGAACTGAGCATAAAGGAGGTCCAGGTTTGACTTTTCTGCACTGGGGTCATTCTCCTTCTCAAGCTTACTTCACCTGTGCAGTGCTCCTTTGCTACTTTAACCCACGCCACACATTGGAGTGGAAAACGGAAATGCACATTTACCTTAAATTGTTACTTTTGGCAGCAAAGTCTTATAATTGGAAAGTGTCAGACAACTGACTATGGGTGTGGTGTCAGCCTTACCTAACACATTAGACCTGTGCTGCTGAGCTCTGGAAGAGGGTTGCTTTTCACTTCCCCCCAGATAGTTTTACATATATATTTTTTTGTAATTACATGAGTCACACTAATACTAATATTTTTCTCATAATGAAACTAATCTCTGTGTGTGCTGAACTTACTGGCACAAGTGGAATTTCACCTGACAAACCAGCATACCTTTGAGGATGATCAGAGCATGACATATATCAGAGCATACTATTGGTTAAAGTTGACATGAATGTTTGAGCACCTAAAATTTTCTTCGGTTTTCCACTTGGAAAGGAACTGTATAAATATGAATTATTTATCATTTCGCAGCAATGTCAACCTACTTGACATAATTTTATATTTTGGTTGCTTCAAGTTTTAGACTTTGAAGCATTTTATATTTTGGATCAGGATTACTGATTGCAAACCAGGATTTTGGCTGTAAAATTTGCTTTCAATACCTATAGAGAATGTTTTCTGTTAGCACTTTTTAGGAACTGCAATTCAATTGTAGTGTAGCCATTAGTTTTAGTTTTCGCTTTCCCCTAAATTTGAGTTTAGTTTGATGCAGTTTAAAGTTTCTCAGACTATTTCTTTTTTTCAAATGTCTACTTTTGATATATGTTTTCTTACTTTTGAACTGGGTGTACTGATTTCTAACAGCTCATTTTAAACACAGGACATTAGCAGTGTATATTGTCTCCCACTATCAGTCAGTGACACATAGTCCATGCAAACCGCATGCAGGCATTACACCTGGCCTTAACTGTTAACGGACTGTAACTGGTTTGCTTCTTTGGACACGCATAATGAAAGTCATGAATACAAAGCTATTATTTCCATTTATAGGGCAACCTGAACTGGAACTGGAGGGCTCAATGTAATTTTATATCTTTCCTTTCCTGAATAGTTGAGAGGTCATTTTTTTCTTCAGTGACTTAAAAATTCTTTACCAAGAGAAGAAGCTGAACTGCTTTTTGATACCACCTTCTTAGGAGGTTTCTACTGCTAATAATCATTGGCTGAATCTCAGTGATCTAGAAAGCATAATGTAATGGGAAGTGTTTTATGTGACAAGCCTTAGAGGAGATTGGTGGAAAAAGAAGTAAACATCAAAATACACTTTTTCCCTCCTTTGAAGAAAGTAGTTATTTCTCTGTAAATTATTTTACTAGCTGCAGAGCAATGTCCTCACATCACTAAAAACTGGAGAGTTTAAAGTCACCTGCAATGGAAGGCAAACAGTAGCAAAGATGCTGAAATGTCACCCAAACATAAGCTGGGAAGATTGACTGGTGTTAACGTGTTGCTGTAGATAGACCTCTTCCTCTTTTGTCAGCTGGGTGAGCACAGAGATGATTGCTCCTTCAATGGTCTATCTGACCTTGTATTAATAGGGGCAGAGAGAAGCAGATACACAGGGGCCTCTTGTTCATCTTTGCGTTTCTAGAGGCTTCTGCTAGCTGAGCAAAAAGGGTGCTCTTTGCACAAGCCATTAAGTAAAAGAGGGGCAAGCCCTGAGCCAGTGCTCATGGATTTGGGCTGGAGATCCTTGAAATAGCTTTTCCACAGAGGATACCACTCACTGTTGCTTTTTGTCATGAATCAGACATTTTGGTTCTGGTTTTACTGACCCTGAGTTGTTCTGAAGCATTCACTGCTTCTGCCAGCACATTAATAAAGCAAGCACCACACTGTATGCTGTTAAGCATGGTTTCTGCATGGTGACAAGAACTGTGCAGCACCTTGGCTTCAGGATCCAATTTTATCAAAGCCATAAGGTAATGAAGCCCTCAGTGGCCCTGCAGTGAATGGGTCTATGCATCCATCTGCCTCTGGGACCTGCCAATTGCTGTTTAATTTGTGGAGCAATATGAACTGTAGAGGAAAAATTATCTCAAAGCTGTGAAGTTCCCAAAAGTTTTGTAAAAATTAGCCTCTGGCTGGAGGAAAACTTGCCAGTGCTTGTGCTGAGGATAAGGCTGCTAAATGTTTTCATCATCTGTTAAACATGGAACTGCATAACTTTGCCTTCCACACCCAAATCCATGTAAAATCAGCCTTCACTGAAATTGTTGCTTACAGAGCTCCAAAGCAAAATTACTATTTCTAAATCAATCCTAATAAATAGTTGACTTTGCAGATGGCACTGAAAGAAGAAGAATGATGGGTTTGTCCTATGCTTTTGCATGTCTTTCAGGTGTATATGTGTTTAGCTAATACCAAAGATTATGGAGCTGCATCTGCCAGTGCCTGTGGTGGGCAGTAGCTTTTAGTGTTGCATGCAATGAGCATGCTCCATGGTATGAATCGATGAGCAGCCACATCCTGACAGAAGCAGACTGCGTTTGCACTGCCTGGTGATTCAGCTGCAGTTTGTTTCAACCTTTATGCTTCTCCTGTCAATGCAAAGCCTTCACATAACTAAGGATTTCTAATCCCTTTATTTGAGATTCAGCCTCAGTAACACTCCAAACTGCTAATAAGTAGCTGTGATAAAAAACTAAATACTGTAAAACAAGACAATGTTATCAAATTGATTGATTTTGTTTTCTCAAAGGAATCTCCCTCTGCATGATCCTCACATGTAGTATTCTTCACGTTGCATGGTAATAGAAGAAATGAATATTCATTCATGTCATGGGTTCAGCAGCAGCAGTCATTTTTCTCCTTCTTAGTAGCTGGTGCAGTGCTGTGTTTTTGACTTTCCGCCTGGGAACAGCGCTGATAGCGCTGATGTTTTCAGTTACAGCTTAGAATATTTGGTTTGACCAAGGACATTCTGAGTCTCATGCTCTGCTAGGGAGGAGGAGAAGCTGGGAGGAAGCAGAAACAGGGCACCTGACCCAAACTGACCAAACAGGTATTACATACCACATGCCCAGGATGGAAAACGGAGGGTAGAGACCTGGCAGGCTGGGGTGCACTGCCTGGTCGGGCTGGGTATCGATGGTGAGCGATTGTATTCTTTCTTTGTATTTCTCTTGTCATTATTATTATTGGTGCTAGCAGTAGTGGTTTGTGTTATACTTTAGTTACTAAGCTGTTCTTCTCTCAGTCTGTGGGAGCTGCATTCTTTCAATTCTCCTCACCATCCTCCCGGGACGGGGGGAAGAAAGAGGGGGAGTGAGTGAGTGGGCTGTGTAAGGGCCTTAAACCAGAGCAGATCTTAAGAAGGAATTTTGGAAACATTTGCAATAACAGGTAAAATACTGATAAGCTCCTAAAGTGAGTCCTGATGTGTGAATGTACTCAGCAGGAAATAAAACAGCAGAAAACACTACCTGTAATGGCCTGAAAACTATGGTACTGGAGGTAAGTACATTAAAGTATGAAAACTTCAGCAGTTTAAGCCAAAGAAGGCTAAATAAGTATGGTCTTACCTCTTACTTCTACTATTTCTCTCTCTCCTTCATGTTTCTGCCTTCTTCTTAGTGCCAGCACTGCCATTAATATGAAATCAGAGCTGATTTCTGACTAACTGTGGGTGACACTGTTATGCTGAGTACTGGAGTTTCACAAAAAGATGCGGTACCCGTGTTCCACATCGTTGTCTTAGTTCCTGCAATTCAGATAAGAACCAAAGTCACTCAAACCATTCCTGGGATCTAGATGTGATTACTCAGAGCAGACAAAAACAGTAGACAACTTCATGGCAATAAATCCACCCTTTTGGAGGAAGACTGAAAAGCAGTCTTAAACAATTGGGTGTTTCTATCTCCATGGTTTTTTTTTTCATTGTAAGTATATATTTCTGAAGTGGATTTCAAGTTTAATATGCTGTTGGTTACATTAGGCATAAATGTCTGTCTTAAAAAAAACAAAAAAAAAACCAAAAAAAACCAAACTGAAAATCCAAGAAAAATCAAATCAGTAACTTGATGCGCTGCACAGAGGTAACTATATTAAGCCTTCCAACCATGGACAACTTTTCTATCCTTTCTTTTGACTATAATTGCCAAAAATAAAAAAAAAATAAATTTTGACCTGAAGTTCTTAGAAAATCACCTTTCATGAACTACTTTTTACAATAATCAAGCTTAAACACACAAGTTGCATAGTACTACAGCAAGAGTTGCAGGACAACTCTTACCTAGCATCCTAAAGTAACAGGTGCTCATCTTTCCTTCCCTCCTCCTCCTCTTCTTCCCCCAAACCCAGTCACTACTGAGGTTGTCTGGAGGCATTTCCCTGTGTCACCTTGCCTTTGATTCCTCTTTTTACTCCATCTGATTCTCTTGGTCATATGTTTACTTCTTACATCATTGCTGCTCCAGAACTCTGATCATCTCCTGGAATTAAAAATTTATGAGTTGTTTTTAAATGCAAATAAAATGCTTAATACTTACTGGGCATTAATGTGGTTACTGTCTAGTTGCTCTGAAACAGACCTAGTCTAGTCTTACATTAGCACTGATTGCTGTTTTGCTACCATGGTAACTGCAGCAAATATTAGACTTACTAGAATAATGACATTTTAGTCCCATAAAAAAAAAGAAAATCAGTTCTAAGGATTTGTTGCAGAACATTCCATAGGCAATTTCAGTTCTTAAGCAAAAAATTCCAAACAAAATTTTCCGTATAATTTTGGGTTTGAACCATCAATTTGATTAAATCCTTATTTTAGAAAGTAAAGTTAGAGGTAGAGTTAAAAAGATGTAAATCACTTTATTGTGTTTTGCCACTGATATTTTTTTTCCGGTTTGCCTGTTTGCATGAAATATTTATTTGTTTGTTCATGATGGGAGAGGTAGGGTGGTTGTGAGGGGAGATCATCAGGGAACTGGAAGGGTTGACATGAGGAGTGATGGAACATCGTGAAGGGAAAGCAGGGGTGGAAATGAGGGAAGATCATGAGAGGAGTGGTGGGGTGATTGTGAGGGTAGATAAGTAGAAGAGAGACAACCTTGGGTCATGAGGGGAGATCTTGAGGGGAGATGAGGCATGGCCATGAGGGGTAGGGTCAGCAGCTGTACAGTGTGGGCCACTACAAGGAGGCAGATGAGGGGTGGTTGTGACTGGAGATCATGAGGGGTAGCCATGAGGGGAGATCAGTTTGCCCTTAGTTAAATGGTTTAGGGGTAGGATAATGGTTGGGCTTGATGATCTTACAGGTCTATTCCAAACTTGTTGATTCTGATTCTATTTTTTTCTGAGAAGCAGATAAAAAGCCAGTGAAGTATAAAGCCTGCAGTAGAAGAATCAGCTCCATGTTTCTTCTCACTGGTTAGGACTATAGCATTCCTGGGAGGGCAATCACAGGAGGGAAACATTCTCTGGGAGTGGAATAGGTCAGAATTCATCCAGAGAACAACATATCACACACATACTGTCTTGGGTTCAGCAGTAGCAGTCATTTTTCTCCTTTTTAGCAGCTGGTGCAGGGCAGTGGTTTTGACTTTCAGCCTGGGAACAGTGCTGATAACACTGGTGTTTTTAGCTGTTGATAAGTAACGTTCACTCTGATCAAGGACTTTTTGAGTCCCATGCTCTGCCAGGGAGGAGGGGAAGCCTGGAGGAATCAGAGACAGGACACCTGAGCCAAACTGACCAAAGAGGTGTTCCGTACCACAGCATGTCATGCCCACTATATAAACTGGGGGCAGTTACCTGGAAGGGTTAGATCACTGCTTGGGTCGGGCTGGATATCGGTTGGCGGGTGGTGAGCGGTTGTATTATCTTCCCTTGTTATTTTCCTTATCATTATTATTATTGGTGGTAGCAGTAGTGGTTTGTGTTGTACCTCAGTTAGTGGTCTGTTCTTATCTCAACCTGTGGGAGTTACATTCTTTCAATTCTCCTCCCCATTCCTCTGGGAGCTGGGGAGAAGGTGAGGGGGAGGAAGTGGGGGGAGCGAGAGAGGGATTGCTTGGCTGGCTAAGCTTAAACCATGGCACATACATCTGTACTTTTTATTGCAGCAGTGTTTTTCTGAAATTCCTTCTAGAATCCATTCTGTGTATAAAAGCCTCTGGGGTATATATATATATATATATATATATATATGTTTGCAACTTTTCACTGAACAAACTTACATTTCAATGATCATCTTCCCAAGAATGTGTTTCCACAGATTATCTCATTGAGATGTGAAGAAATTAATCAAAATCAGAACCGTTCTGCACTGAATTATGCCTGTGGTGTTTTTAGCACACAGTAGTAAACTTTTTGACTTCATCTTGCAAACACTTGAAAACACACATACCTGCAATGAATACTGGTTAACGTGCTCTGTGAAACTCTTTGCTGTCTGTCAAAACCACCTTAATTTCCATGTAGTGAAAACATAACTAATTAACTAATTTGATTTCTAATCCACTTCTTTTTATTCCCTTTTGCTACCTTAAAGGCAGCTCATTTCCCTGTTGCTCTCCCTCCCCTACTGCCACATTTGGGGAGGTAAGCAGGCTGCCATAGTCACTTTCTGTTCCCAAGGATACCTGAAGGAAGTGTTTGATTCTTGATCATGCTGTTTTGACCTCTGGCTTCCTGATAAAACAAAGGAATCTTGTTTTCTGATATCCAGAAAGCTTGAAGGTTTTGTTTGTTTTTTTTTTTTGTTTGTTTGTTTGTTTTTTGTTTTTTTGTTTTTTTGTTAGGTTGGGATTTTTGGTTTGTGGGGTTGTTTTTTTTTTTTTTTCCCAAACAAAATAATGTTTTTCACACACACACACACAAAATTGTCTTCTGTCAATAAAACAGCTTTTTTACTTTCTTCCCTCTGCTCCCCCCCAAAAAAAATAACCAAAAACATGGTGAGATTTTAGCTCACTAATGCCACTTTCATCTCATGGCCATGTCCCAGATGAAAACTGCATCTCTTCTAATGAAGCGTGAATAGGAAGTCCTGTAGTACAACTGCTGTTCGCTACTGAAAATTTGGCTCAAAATCTTTCATAGTGACCCATGACAACAAGCTCTAGCATAAGACTTATATACCTGATTGAATTTTGCATGATTTCTGACCACACAGATATGAGACAAACAAGCTTAAAAAATTTGACATATCCCACCAATTTCAGTTTGAAATATAGTAAGTTTTCTCTAAAAGAAAAAAAAAAAATATCTATTTTCTATATAAGAAAGGTGACAAAACTGACTTCAGGAGTTTTCCCACAGAAATTAACTTGTTCATGCCACTTTCCCCCCTCTCTTCTATTGTTTCTATTGTTTTGATGCAGAGGACTTTACATGATGAGTGCAGAAGACAGAAGAAGTGGCATTGTGGAGAAAAAGTCCCTTTCAGATCTGATGTCTGAGTTGCAGGGAGAAATTATCCTTAGAAGTATTTACAATTTCTTCATTTTTCTCCCACTGGAGCTTTGTTAAGTAGTTAATGTGAAAATGACATGATTTTATCAAATTTTTTTTTTAGTAAATTTTCATTCATAGCAAATAATGAAAGGCACAAAGGAATATATTGGAGAAAATTGAACAAGTTTGTGTTTGCATTTTTTTGTAAATGAGAACTTAAAGATACCTATTTGAAAACAGCACTGCAGAGTTTGTGTCTACCATTTCATGCCTCTCCCATCATATCAATGTTAACAACAACATAATGTACCCCAGGGAAATATGGCAGCAAAAGGTAATTAACATGCCATTTAATGCCCTCTTTTGCCTGCAGTGAAAGACCAGAAAAATACCAAGAAGCAGATTGTTAAAGAACCTTTGTGATTATAAGCAAAAGACACACTCTCAATAAAGGCACATTTTTAGGGGTCTACAAATATCTTTTCAGTACCCAGTAAGTTTAAATAATTTGTCTCAGTTCTTTATTACATCAAATATTTTTAAAAATATAATTTGTTGGATAGACTTTACAAAATGGAAGATGACAATAAATGGACACTAAAAAAAAAAAAAAAAACACAACAGCTACCTGAAGTGATTGATGCTTCTTTTCCTGTTTTAGGGATCTTGTACTGGGACTAAATAAGATCATAATGAAAGAAAAATTGTTCCTTATTTAATTATGTTTAAAGAAGTTTATTCCTTTGACAATTTCTGTTACTTATATAATACTTCTTCCCTTTGTATATCTTGTTCCAGGAAAGTCATTATTAACTTTGGTTTGCTGATGTAAATAGTATACCAATGAAAATACCATACAACAAGGGCACTGCAGTTAATAAAGATGAATGATCAATTCAGATAGTGTAAATGAAGGCAGTAAAGATTTTAGAGAAGGATTAATTTTATTGCCCTTGGCATTGCACAAATCTGAATATAATGGGAGCCTAGGTCATGGCAATTGATGAAAGGTGTATTTGCTCTGTGAAAGTATTTACAATGGGAATAGTGATTATTGTGACAATAAATTTTTCATGATTTAATATTTCTGTAAACTTTTGTAATTTGTCACTTTCCTATGAAAAAAATGTTCCAGATTTTATGTCTTGGAATTTGCTTATTTCTGAAAAGATTCAATAGTTTTAACTGATTATTCACTTGTGTGTTTAGTGTTTCTTAGGTATTGCTGGCAGTCAGATTCCCTACATCTGTTGTCAGGTGTAAAGAAAGCACTCAAATGACATAATTAGATAAGGCTTTATCTGTTTTTTTCACACTTGTGCACATGTAACCTATTTTAAAAGATGTGATCAGGCCTCTCTTGCCCCCATTAGCAATGTCTTATTCACAGGGAAGATAAGGACTTCTGTCATGAGCTACATTAATCCTTTAAATCAAGCAGTACTTCAGTTGAATGTTTAATGTTCACATCCTGAATCCATCCTGCAGAAGATGACCTGTGTGAGAAGTTGCTTAGTGCATGTTTGTAGCCATTTTTTTCCTATAATGCTAGAGAAGGCACAACCCACACTTTATTAATAATATTTTCCTAGTATTTTTGTGTGAAACTGGATAGCTGACCATAGAACTGGATCCAGAGATCCATATGCAAATTCATGCATATATGTTACCTCCTGTTGGAATCAGAGTCTTTCCTAGGTAGGAATATTTTCGTAGAAGGTTAGCTCAGGTTCATGGCCATTTCTAAGTGTAGAATAGTTTCTGTATGAGGAACTACCAATACTCAGGAACACACAAAAATTCACGAGAATGCAAAATGCTGTTTTCAGTTAATTGTGTGCTTGGCATTTCTCAGTAGCAAAAACCTGAAGATGACAATGAAGAAAACATTTTTTTCTTTTAGTAGATTTTACCTAGAGTAATTTAAGTAAATACAAAACATACAAAAATTATGCTTTTGGATGTGATATTGAAATAACTGTTTAGGTCTGTGTAAAAAACAGGTCATTCTTTAATGTATGGCATTGTTGGGACAATAATACAGATTTTCTATATAAATTACAAAGATAGTAACACTTTAAGCAAACTTGATTCAAATCATTACTGTCACTCTGTTTGTGTGCATATATAATACACATTGATTGAAATCAAGGTTCCTAATGGGAAAACAAAGTATATTATTGGCTGATGAAGGCCACTTTGCCAATGAACAAGACCATAGGTTTTTGATCCCCCAACTTCTCTCCTGTCCAGGTAAAATGTTTGCTTACTATGCTTTTTCCTTTTTTTTTAATTCTGTAATATCATATTCACTTTGTTTCATTAATAATAATTTAGATCATATGGTATTCTCATTAGACTGAAGAAGCTTACAGGTAATAAAATACACCATCTTAAGCAGATGGCAAAACTTTCTGCACCTTTTGTGATTTCATCTGTGTTTTTTTTTTTTTTTCCAGTCAAGTTTTTATTATATTTTCATTAGAAGTCCAAATATATATGCCCATGCTTCTGAAAGGTCTCTAAAATGTGCACCTTTGACAACATGTCTGTCAGTGGGTTTGATGACACTCAGAGAAACCAGGCACTCTGCCAATTATGTGCCAGTATCTATGCATTATAACAAGCAAGATCAAAACAATGGATAACAAAGCAACCAGAACAAGCCCAGCATCAAACCAGAAAATCTGCACATAAACCACACAGCATGTTATGTCTCACAACATTACTTGAATGAAATGATACAATGTCATTGTGAGACAGTCTAATAAATTGTTTGAATCTGCTTTTCGTGCTGTGTAACAGGAAGACAAGAACTTTAAAGGACATATGTACACATTGAAGAATTCAATGGAGATAAGTGGGAATGGCCATAACATATCAGAGCAAATGGATTCTCTGAGCTCCAGGTTGTGCATTTATTTAACATTGTTCTTTCATCCATTTGTGCTTCCAGCATCCTATTAAAAAAAAAAAAAAAATGCCTTCACCTCTTCCTTTTTTTTTCTTCGTTAACTATTTAGATAGTACAGTGCCATAGCATATATACTAAGTTTTGTAGCACTTGGCATTTGAAAGTGCTTATAACAGGTCTTGGAAGGATTTAAATATTTTAAGATAACAGTAAAAACCAAGTCTGCATTATCAGAGGTAAGCTGTTTGAAACTCTAAGGGTATTTTCACCTTGCAATGTTTCCAATAATAGATTAGTGTCTAAGAAGCAAAGAATTTAAACAGGTATTACATGTTTAATTTGTTGCTGTGGGCACATAATTAATGAATTAAAGTACACAGGGATGGCTCTACTTTGAGTGTAATCTTGGTTTCAAGTAGTCTCTCCTCTGCAAAATCATTTTCTTAGCTTAGGATACTAGATATACACTTACTTCCTCACATAAATAATGGTTTCTTAGCCATGAAAATCTATGAAACTACATTTCCATATTCACTAAGTTTCCACTCTAGGCCTTTGTGAGGGAAAGACTAGAAGTTGCAGAATTTGAAGGCATAAACTTTGATCTTTTTTTCAGGTTAACAAAACTTTTATACTAAGAGTATGAGCTGATTAATGCCCTTAGGACTACTACAGATATCAAAATCACATCTTCTCTTTTGTTCTACCTTAATTGACAAGCTTTGTTTAGAACAGGTTATTCAAGAACAACTCAAAACTATTAAAATCAACATTTTTTAATATCTACTTAAAGAGCAATAATTTTTCAGTAGATGATTAACAAAAACCTTCCTTAGAAGAGTATGCAGAAAGGGAAGTAATTTCCATTTCCATGTTTTCAAAGCCAGTTATGGTTTGCATTTTCAGCTTTGACAGTATTTTTCCAATTTCACAATTCAAGTGGAGCAACTAGAAATAATGAGTGCAGTCTCTGAGGCAAATTGGTAGAAAAGACTGGAGGTGGATCTTTTCAAATTCTCTTAATGTATTTGGATCTTAGCCTGCTCGAGCACAAAGTGACCTCGCCCACAGCAATGGGGTTGGAACAAGATGATCTCTAAAGCCCCTTCCAATCTAAACCATTCTATGATTCTATGGTTCTTATTTATTGTAAATAGGCCTCTGAATTCAGTAAGTGCTGGTCATGTCAATTCAAGTACCTTGTCAAATACCGACTTTGCCACCTAGATTTGAGATCATTGTCTATATACAACCAAGCTCAGACCAGGTCTGTTATTCCTCCTCCATTAACTGGGGTTAATGAGGAATTGTGAAAATTATTACTAAGAACTGCAGAGGTCACTCTTACAGCGGCTGTTATCAGACCCTTTTATTTTCCATTTTGTTTTTTTTTTAAGTCCAGAAAGTGCTTTTTCCAACATCTTGCATTAATTTAACAGAAAAAAAAAAAAAAAGTATGTTACTATGTCTTTTTAAATAAAAGGAACACTAATTTTATTTTACTGTTGGACTTGGTAGAAAAAAAACCTATACAAAACCTCATTTGGGTGAAACTAAATAGTAGTAATTTGTTTTCTCTTTGTTAAAATTTATATCCACAAAATTGGTAGCTAGAAGCTCTCAGAATTGCAGCTAAGGTTAGTCGTGATGGAAGGAGCAAACAGGAAAGTGTCTTCTGCTTTCCACGTGAACATACAACCCAGTTTAGTAGCTGCAACTGGATTTACGAGACAATGCTGTGTTAACCATACCCCATCTGCACAGAAGTCCTCCTGACTGTATTAATAGACACTATTCCCATTACTACTCTTTCTCACAGCTGTGGTACTAGGCAGTTGAAATGAGAGCTGCAAACTGTTGTCATGCTTACAATGCATCTTTGCACCCCTTCTCCACAGGCAGCAGTTGTCTGACTTTCCAAGAGAAAGGAAAACAACAAAATGTCTTGGGAGCTGGGACTCTCACAACAGCTGTGACATTTCAGTACGTGATGTGACAACTTTCAAATATCAAGAGCTACTTAAAGTTTTACCCAAAGTAAGACAAAACTTTAACTGAAATTAAAAAATATATTTAGGCGGTGTTAGTATTTTATGTATTAGTTCAGAGATTCTGCCCTACTGTTACTAACAAAACCATTTAATAACAGATTCTTTATCTGGAAACTTTATGTATCAACACAGGAAATAGCTTATTGTAGGCTTTATTAAGAATTGAGTCTGTACTTTATGGATCATATTTAAGAATGACTACAATTTTTGCAAATAACCTCATAAAAATATCCAGTTCATACATGAATCTTCTGGCTCCAGTGAAATCAGTAGATGCTCTTTCATTCATTTCAGTGGTAATGGTAGTTTTTATCAACTTCATATTTCAGTTTCTGTCAACTGTATTTTTCTTTTGAAGTAAAGTAGTATTATATCCCTACTTATATGGTTCAGTTGTAATAGTCATTGTACTGACCTTTCAACTCATTCTTGATTTACCATGGTAGTTTTATTCACTTTTAATAATTACTCTTTTTTCATAGTGATAAAATTATACCTAATGTTTCCATTTTGCAAGGTTAATTCACAACACCTGCACTTACAATGTACTCTCTCCATGAAATCTAATTAAAACAAACGACTTTTGATTAATGCTTGCGTTATTTCAAAGGACCACAGCTGGAAAGACAGACAGTACAATTTTCATAGAACCATTGAATCAACTAGGTTGGAAAAGACTTTTAAGATCATCAAGTCCAACCATTACATCAGAACTGCCATCTAAACTATGTCACTGAAGGCCTCATCTACATGGTTTTTGAACACTTCCAAGGGCAGTGATTCCATCAGTTTCCTGGGCAGCCTGTTCCAATACCTGATTATCCTCCCTGTGAAGAAATTCTTCCTAATATCCAGTCTAAACCTCCCCTGGTACAGTTTGAGGCCATTACCTCTTGCCTTATCACTTGTTACTTGGGAGAAGAGACCTATCCCCAGCTCACTACAACCTCCCTTCAGGTAGTTATAGAGAGTGATAAGGCTCTTCCTGAGCCCTCTCTTCTGCAGACTAAAAAACCCCAGGTCCCTCAGCTGTTCCTCATAAGACTTATTCTCCAGATCCTTCACCAGCTTTGTTGTCCTTTTCTGGACATGCTCCAGCACATCAATATCTTTCTTGTGGTGAGTGGCCCAGCACTGAACACAGCATTGTAGGTGCAGCCTCACCAGAGCTCAGTACAGGGGGATAATCACTACCCTGGCCCTGCTGGCCACAGTATTGCTGATATAGACCAGGATTCTGTTGGCCTTCTTGGCTTCTTGTGCACAAGCTGGTACATGTTCAGATGGCCATCAATCTGCAGCCCCAGGTCCTTTTCTGTCAAACAGCTCTTCCTCAAGCCTATAGAATTACATGGGGTTGCTGTGCCCAAATGCAGGACCTAGCACTTTTCTGAGACCTCTGAGTCCTGCCCATTAGACCAGACCTGCTGATAGATGATGGAGAGTGTCTAAGCAAGCTCCTCTCTCTGCTCTTTCAGCATTCTTGGGTGTAATCTATCCAGCCACATAGACCTGTGTACATCTAAGTGGAGCAGGTCTCTAACCATTTCTTCCTGAATTATGGAGAATTCAATCAGCTCCCCATCTCTGCCACCCAGCTCAGGGAACTGAGGACCCTGAGGATGGCCTGTGTGACTATAAAAGACTGAGGGAATGGCAGCATTAAGTACCTCAGCCTTTTCCTCATCCTCAGTCACTAAGTTTCCCCTAGTATCCAGTAGAGGATGGAGGTTCACCCTGGTCCTCCTTTATTTCTAATATATTTTTAAAAGTACTTTTTACTATTTTTTATATCTGTTCTGGGTTCAGCAGTAGCAGTCATTTTTCTCCTTCTTCGTAGCTGGTGCAGGGCTGTTGTTTTGACTTTGGGCCTGGGAACAGTGCTGATAATACCAATGTTTTTAGTTGTTGATAAGTAATATTCGCTCTGATCAAGGACTTTCTGAGTCCCGTGCTCTGTCAGGGAGGAGGGGAAGCCTGGAGAAATAAGAGACAGGACACCTGAGCCAAACTGACCAAAGAGGTGTTCCATACCACAGAACGTCATGCCCACTGTATAAACTGGGGGCAGTTACCTGGAAGGGCTAGATCACTGCTCATGTTGGACTGGGTATTGGTTGGCAGGAGGTGTTATTTCCCTTATCATTATTATTATTGGTGGCAGCAGTAGTGGTTTGTGTTATACCTTAGTTATTGGACAGTTCTTATCTCAGCCTGTGGGAGTTACATTCTTTCGATTCTCCTTCCTATCCTTCCAGGAGCTGGAAGAAGAATAAAGGGAGAGTGAGCGAATGGCTGCATGGTTCTGAGTTGCCGGCTGGGCTTAAAACATGACAATGGCAGTGGCCAGATTTAGTTCCATCTGTGCCTTTGCCTTTCTAACTTTCTCTTTACATAACTTAACTACACTCTTGTACTTTTCATTAGGTAACTCTCCCTTCTTCCAGAGGTGAAATATTCTCTTTTTTTTTCTGGGTTCCACCAGTATCTCCCTGTTCAGCCATGCTGGTCTCTTTCCCCTCAGTTTGATTTTTGGCACACAGGTACTGCGTGCACCTGCACCTTTTGGGTTTCATTCTTGAAGAATGTTCTGCCTTCTTGGATCCCTTTTCCCTTCAGTAATATTTCCCAAGGAAATCTGCCAGCCAGCATCCTAAACAGGTCAAAGCCAGCCCTCCAGAAGTCTAAGGTGGAGATTTTGCTGACCTTCTTTCTGACTCCTCCAAGGATTGAAAATTCCATCATTTCATAATCCTTTGCCCAAGACAGCTTCCAACCATCACATCACCCACCAGTCCTCTGGTTTTGAGCAACAAATCTAACCAGGCATCTCCCGTAGTCAGCTCACTAACCAGCTGGATTAGGAATTTAACTTCCACCCCCTCCAAGAACCTCCTGGATTCTTCCTTCTGTGCTATGTTGTGCTTCCAGCAGACCTCTAGTAACTTGAAGTCCCCCATGAAAACAAGGGCAAGCAATCATGAAACTTCTCCAAGTTGTTTGAAGAATGTTTCATCCATAGCTTCATTCTGGCTAGGTGGTCTATAACAGACTCTTACCAGGATATGTGCTTTGTTGGTCTTCCCTCTGATATTCACCCACAGGCATTCAGCCTTCTCACTCACAGCAATGAACTCAAGTCAGTTGATGCAATACAACCCCACCACCTCTTTTTCCTTGCATATCCGTTTTGAAGAGCCTGTAATCATCTATTGCAGCACTCCAATCATGTGAATTATTCCACCACATTTCTGTGATGGGGATTATGTCATGATTTCCCTGATGCACAGTGTTTCCCAGCTTCTCTTCTTGCCTACGCTGCGAGCATTGGCATAAATGCATTTAAGTTGCCCTGTGGATTTGGACTCCAACAACAGCATGTTACCCTGTGGCTCATTTCTAGTATAATATATTTAGCAGTATAAGTACCAGCTGACCTCAAAGTTTTGAATCATGAACAGATTTTCTGAATTTCAAGTCACATTGTAGAAGTGCTGTGAAAAACCTGTCAGTTTGCTTACCAGCTGATATGTATTGTGCCTATGAAGTACATTGCTGTCTCTTAATATATCAGCATGCCCTGTGACTTTTTACTTTCTATGTTCAAGAAGGCAGAAATTGTGCAAGTTATCAAAAATGCAACACAGAAGCTACCAGTTTTATTTTCTGCAGCTGCAAAAAATTTATAACAATTGTCTCAGAGCAATAATTGTGTTTTCTAACAATGCTGGTTTAAGCATTTCTAAATGTTCCATTATGCCATGCAACAAAGAATCTGAGATGCAACCATGTAAAAAGTGTAGACATGTAAAATATATGGATGTCTTTAATATGACCTCTAAACATGTTAAAATTCACTGTAAGGAAGTTTCAATAAAGTACTTTTAAAAGTGAAATTAAATTCAGTATAACTGTGAGAATATGTATGGTATTAAAGGAACACAGACATGAGGTAAAATTGATTTTCAGAACATATCACTAATCTGTAAATCATATCTAGATTAGTGAAAGTTCTTATTCTTGCAGAGTGGTAGGTGTCAGTACAGATACATTGTTTTCAGATTTACTGCAGAGTGTTCTGGATTTAAAACAAGAATAAGATGATTACATTCAACTATGTGCTAAACACAAACAAAAATAAATACAAATTTAGAGTAAACTAAACTAGAGTGAAATAGCAAATAGGTCTGTTACTTTGTGATTACTGGGCTCCAGAACACTGTATATCCTGGTAATCTTCCCTTATCTGCTGAATCTTTGCACTGAGCAAAACAACATGCATACTACCATGACTCTTGGCATCACAATGCACTGGAAGAGAAAACAGACAGATGAGGAATTCTAGAAGACAAACTCAATAACAATTTTTTTTTCTTACTTTTTCACTGGGTAGTTTTCTTTGTAGTAATCTTCCAGTCTGCTGCCTAAATCTAGGGTAAACTCTTAATCATCAGACATAAGAGAGAAAGATAACATGCACCTAGAAAAAGGGCTTGGAAAGCAAAGGTCCTCCTTTCACTGAAGAATTTGGTAAACTCTACCTGGTCACAAAATTTAATATGACATTTTAACCTCAGCTTCACCAGGCTGTTCAGAAGCTGGAAATTTGCATCTCCACATCAGCCTGGAAGTTTCTCAGCCACTTCACCTCTCAGGTGGGGAGGAGTCTGCTTCATCATCTAGATAAGCAAATAAGATAAATTCAAAGAGGTGCTTCTGGAAACATGAAAAACTCTTGGGAATATCACAGAGGGCAATATCTCTTGTCCCAGTTTAACACACCTGAAAAGATTAAATTCTTGTAATACTCATCTGGACTACTTAGAGGCTTTTGCTTTTTTTTTTTCTTAGTTAGGGAACTCATATTGGCATGTACAGAAAATTATCTCACATAATTAGCGTATTTTTTGGGGGTTTGATTTCTTTAAGGCACTAAGAGTCAGTTATTTCCTAGAACATACATTACTCGATCTTTCAAATGAGCTTAGGATATGCCAGCCTTGCTACAGACCCTGAGGGCTAAAAAGTTCCATGTTCACTCAATCAAAATCCTAAGGACACCTCTATCAGGAAGTCTTTTACTCACCATTTTTGTTAGAGAGATATAGACATGTGAATTTAAGTAGGCCCTTGTTAAATCTTTTAATAGCAATGAAGGCTCAGTGACTTATGAACCATTTTTGAAATATTTTGGCACTTTCACCAACTAGAATAATACTGAGAAAGCATATTTGTCTTTAACTTGTGGTATAAAAAGATCACTAATTACTAACCCCATAATTTAAACCTTAACAGTATTCTTTCTACTATAATTTTCTACAAGTGATTTTTCTGTGATTTTGTCCATTAATTCAATGGTATCTCTGCCTTATCACCTGAGTTTTTTTCTAGGAACTTATATCAGGTCAATACTAAGATTGGGTAAAAACCTGTCCACTAATAAAACTTTTCATCAGGTAAGATAAACCAGACATTTGGATATGTAGGCCCTGGGCTGAAGAAACCATATTTCAAAATGCCTCACACTATCTTTTAACCTTTCTCTTCCTCAAATATTCAAATACATATGTACATTGTGAAAAAGATAGTCTGAATGGTACCACATTTTTATTCAGCCTTGCCTTGATCTCTAGGAGACAGCAGCAACTTCTAAGTAGCGTACTGGGTTCAGCAGTAGCAGTCATTTTTCTCCTTCGTAGCTGGTGCAGGGCTGTTGTTTTGACTTTGGGCCTGGGAACAGTGCTGATAATGCCAATGTTTTTAGTTGTTGATAAGTAATATTCACTCTGATCAAGGACTTTCTGAGTCTCATGCTCTGCCAGGGAGGAGGGGAAGCCTGGAGAAATAAGAGACAGGACACCTGAGCCAAACTGACCAAAGAGGTATTCCATACCACAGCATGTCATGCCCACTTTATAAACTTGGGACAGTTTCCCGGAAGGTCTAGATCACTGCTCGGATCGGTCTGGATATTGGTTGGCGGGTGGTGAGCGGCTGTATTCTCTTCCCTTGTTATTTCCCTTATCATTACTATTATTGGTGGTAACAGCAGCGGTTTGTGTTATACCTCAGTTACAGGACTGTTCTTATCTCAATCTGTGGGAGTTACATTCTTTCAAATCTCCTCCCCACCCCTCTGGGAGCAGGAAGATGAAGGGAGGGAGTGAGTGAACAGCTGCATGGTTTCTGGGTTTCAGGCTGGGTTTAAAACATGTCAAATAGTTAATAAATGCTGGTTTTGAAAAAAATGGATGAAAAGGTGAAATTCCTTCTCTTAGAACAAGTCTAGAAAACATGAAAAATCATAGAATCATGGAATAGTTAGGGTTGGAAACGACCTTAAGATCATCAAGTTCTAACCCCCCTGCCATGGCAGGGCCGCCTCCCACTAAACCATGCCACCCAAGGCTCTGTCCAACCCAACCCAACCTTGAATAAAAATGATAACAACTTGGTCATTATGAAGGTTGCAGGCAATTTTTGTACTCTCATAATCCCTAGCTTTAAAGACTTTTGCTTGGCTTCCATTGCAAGATGATGAATGACAAAAACCAAACATGATGGACAGCAGACTGTATTTTATCATTAATCTTCACATAAATGTTTATCAAACCTCTTAATCTCAAAATATTTCAAGCACTACAGTGGTACCAATTCCGGTTGAAAGGAATGCAGTACAAATTTTTATTTTTTTTCTTATAAAAACTTCTGTATTACTTATACATTTCATCATTTCAACATTTTAAGTGGAAAAATGTGGGGGGAATAAAATAAGAAACAGACCTTATTTAGTTTACCATGTGTTTCAAGGAGTTTTCCAGCATAGGTACCTCTGTACCTGTTATAACTCAGGTGACTTTATTACTGTGTATTCATCTTTGTATCTCACAAATAGGAGGACTATATTTTTCATAATTCTGAACTTAATGGGTTGACAATGTTTAATGAGTTGTAAGTGTTAAAATGTATCAGAGAAAGTGAGAGATTTACTCCATTTAAACAGAGTGCGAACTGCAGAAACCTGTCCAATTTCTTCCTGAAGGGACTGGGGAGCAATAGGTGCTGGGATTAATGGAGGTCTAGAGATGGTTGTTCAGCTGTTCTCTGAAAAGGCCTCTGCATTCAAGTTCATCTGCTAATATCCATAAAACATGGTTAAAAGGTTACTGAGAATGACAAAAAAGACTTTTTAACCAAAAAAGATTTTGAACAAGCTTCATCTAAACTTCATTTATACCCTTCAATTAATTTTCTTCAAGCTGAACAGTAAGTTCTACTCTGAAGACTCAAGAAGGCTGAAACTTCTAGTCCTTTTCCTCCTTTTAAAAAGAACAACCTTATCCAAGAAGCATGTGGTGATTTTTTTTATGGTTTATATTTTAAGAGATTCTCTTCTTCTTTCATGCTACTGAGCACATTTGAAAATGCTCATGAAGGCTGAGTTTGATGTAGATACTTTGAAAAAAATGTGCACTTATGGGAAAATAAGGGTTTGAAAATACCTTTGCAGCTGGTTTGAAGTGGAATAGAAAACTGGAAATAATAGGAGAAATATATTTCATAGGCAGTGTTTCACCTGCTTCTGTCTCAGGTATTAAGCATTGGTGTAAATAGTTATAATTTCTCCTAAAACAGCAGAGATTCTCATATTTATACTACATAAACTGTCCAGTAATTTCAAATCAAAACAGAATCAGTGTGGCACAAAAGAAAATCAATGCGCTTTCATAGGTTTTTGACTCTGAAATTTAATGACAGAGAGTCAGAGGTGATAGGAACTAAACGAGAAATTAAATCATCTCTATAAGAAATTAAGTATTTTCTCTGAGAAATTAAACTGTCTCTAATTTAATTAATACTACTAGTATGAAGAGCTTGGTCATCTGTCTGCAGATTATGTATGAAATGTTCTACAAAAGCTGAACAGATTCTATGACACCATTTGATATACCTTACCTGTAAATTATTGTCCTTATACTTGATTTGCTTAAGAATGCAAATGCTTCTTTTTCCAAAGAACTATGTCTACGCACAATTACTTATCTGTTACTCCTAGGCTCATTCCAAATCTGTAGCATATACAGAGATCATGAAGACTGAAGTCTTGTAAAGACTTCAGGTCTGGTATGTACAGTGTACCCTAACGCAAAGGACTCTGAAAACACAGCTAGTAGTGATAATCTTTGTTGCTTAGGACCACATGTTGTCCTTTCTCATGCTTCACTGATAAATTATAAGAAAATTCCTCTTAAATTTGTGAATTGAGAGTCTATTCCTTTTGACATCTAATGAGTCTCTGCTTGATGTCATTCAACTTAAAAGCAATTTGTTACTTGTCAGACAACTGGACCCAGCAAGGAAAGAAATTCTTAGTCCTTTCATTTTCACCTATTGTGTGGGGCAAGCAAAAAACAGAGCTTAATCGGGTTAGAAAGCATAATGGTGAGCATGGATTTCTGACTTAATAATTGGCTACTCCCTTGAGGAAGCCTGCACTCTGATTATTATGTAGAGCAGGGATCCAGCATGTGCAAGAAGAAATCACAGGGACAATAAATATTGACAGTCCTAGTACTGTTTAATTAAGAAGATTTTGGTGGTTCTGGGCACTTTATTTTGAGCTTGATGTGAAGTGGGGAATTCCAAGCACAATGAATGACATGAAGAAGAATCTGTCTTCTTCATCCTATATGGTACTGCAAATTTTTAAACACTGAATATCACATTCCTTCCCTACTGAGACAGAAGGCTGAGATACTATTGTACTCAATAGTTCCTTTTACTTAATTTCAGTTTTGAGCCACTACCTCTTTTGAGGAGGTTTTGGCAAAGAGGACAGAAAAGAGTTAAAAGCTGATGGCAGGCTAAAGACCTCTGTGAAAAAACTTGTTAGTTGTTCATGGTGAAATGGAATATCTGCCTTTAGAAGACAAATTCCATTCAGCATAGAATCATACAATAGTTAGGGTTGGAAAGGATCTTAAGATCATATACTTCTATTCCCCCTGCCAGGGGCAGGGACACCTCACACTAATCAATGCCACCCAAGGCTCTGTCCAATCTGGCCTTGAGAACTGCCACCAATGAAGCATTCACAACTTCCCTGGGCGACTCATTCCAGTGCCTCACCACACTCACAGTAAGGAATTTCTTCCTCATATCCAATTTGAACTTCCCCTATTTAAGTCTGAACCTGTTACCCCTTATCATAGTAAGGGTTATCATATTTCGGGTTGGAAAGGACCTCAAGATCATCTAGTTCCAACCCCCCTGCCAGGGGCAGGGACACCTCACACTAAACAATGCCACCCAAGACTGTGTCCAACC